>DF239947.1:0-36567 GCA_000507305.1 Breviolum minutum Mf 1.05b.01 | reverse complement strand
GCTAGGGTGTGTGCAAGTGCAAGGTACGTGATCATCCCACCCCACCCCACCCACCCCACCCACCCAGGCCAAGCGATTCCAATTTTTGGTCGCAAGTGACCGCAGATTGTGGTCGCAAGTGACCGCATGCATTTTTGGGTTTTGTTGGCCCTGTCAGCGAAAGTCACTTTTTGTGGTCGTAAGTGACCGCACTTTGTGGTCACAAGTGACCCAAATCCCGTTTTTTTGTTTATGGTCGCAAGTGACCGGATTCTATGGTCGCAAGTGACCGCCATGCCGTCCAGAATCCCCAACCTAGACTTGAAATTTGCACTAGATGATGAGGAACAGTTCGTTTTTCGAATGTTCCAGATTAAACATGTAGAATTTTGAATTCTTTCCGACTGGTGTACCATGGTCTTGCAAAGTCTTGTCAATGTGGCTTAAAGTGCCTTCATATCGCAGCGTTTCTTTGGATGGGATTTGTCACGGAAGGAAGGATCTATAGGAAAGCACGCTTGTGGGAGGCATCTGATAGTCAACTTGACAGGATACATCAGCTCATTGCCCACTGATTCTATGGTTGTCGCCCCCCAACAGCATGCGCCGCCCCAGCTTGTTTCTCTCCAATTCTTTCTATGACTTTCTGTGTAGCTGACCACTCGATGGTAAGGAAAGGGTTGCCCGACAGCTCCCTGGCATGATGCATCACTATCGCCAATGTGCTGAAGAGTTACAATCAGAACAGTACTGGGAGAAAAAGATGGACGCAGTAGTTGGAGATCGTGTGAACGAAGTTCCTTGCCTTCATTGGCTAACGGGTGCTTTTAGGAATGGACACGAAACCTTGATCATGAATTACATAATAATAAGACGTAAGAGTAATAATAATTAATAATAATATAATCACACTAATAACAATAGTGATAAGGAGGTCTTGCGTGTGACCCACGATCTATAAGTTTCAGACTTCTCAGAGAACGACGATTTTGGGAGAAGTTTGAGGGCAGGTCAAAGAAACAAGGGTTTGTTCTGAAGAAAAAGAGTTCATAAAGCCAGTAGTAACGGACTGATCATTTTGTGATTCGAATACCAATGAACGATATTCAAGAGAATCTCTTTGGCTGTGATTGCTTGGGGTGGCACCAGGTCTTCCTAGCCCTTCAGTGTCGCAAGCATGGCCTTACATCTCGCGAGTACGATCAATTGAGACGCAAGCTGCTTTCAACCTTTGCTTTGGGTGAGAAGAAGGGACGCCAAGAAGCAGAATGGAAAGAGGAGTTGGTGGGTTCCCTTACCAAAGACTATGAAACCGAGATTGAAGACACGTATCTTGACAAAGATTCGAAGTGCACCGGCCGTTACTGTAGATGTGTGGCCCCACAATTCCCTTGTTTTTTGTATATAAGGTACTTGAAATTATTTGATCCTGACGGTCTTTGAATTTGTTGCTTGTTTTTTGCGCTAATTGCAGAGATATTTCAAGACATGTTTCGAATCTAACTCTTGACCCTCTTGGCATGACCAGGTTGGGCAAAGCAGTTGAAGCGGCAATCTTTGACGGAGGGCGCGGTGAAAGTTTAAAACATCGCATCATTCACTCTGTCCAAGAAGTGTCCAAAAGCAGTGTATACTTGGATTCCTTTGACTTCACCGCCAACGCCTTCCCAGCTGAAGTATCTCAACGCATTCCATGGCATTATTTTTCGATTTTTTGTTTCGTTTCTCGAATTGTGGCCTTTTTTGAGGGGGTTCTTGTTATTGTTTAATATTTGTTGTTTCACCTGCAGTAAAGTAGTTTCTTCCTATGTTTGAAACCGCTTGGTTCTTTCCTACCTGGGATTTACAATGATTTACACATACCGATGACACGTATGGCTGCAGGTGTTGAATGATCGGAGGCCTGCGGATGTAAAGAGCTTGTATATGCGAGAAGGCCATGCAAAGGATGCGGCATCAGTGTCAGAATTTGTGAAGCTGCTGGTACAATGGTTCCAAAGGGCTGACGAAAAATTATGCTTGGAAAGACTTTTGACAATGCTTCCAGTGGCTTTCTGTTTTACGTTCCTTTTCTTTTGTGTTTTGCAGTCCTTTGGGTTCCCTGCACGTCCCTGGCATTTTGTTTGACTGGGTTGACAAACATATATATCGACTTTGGCCATCTTTCCTAAGGTGTGGATTTTTCTGGCACCGAGAAATTCTCAGATGATGCTTTGGACCACTTAAGCAAGCTGCCTCATTTTCCTGGGAAACTCACTTTTCTGCACCTTGGAGAGACTCAAATTAGCATCGATGGCTTTTGCCACCTCGTGACTTCCGTGCTCAAGACCCCTGACGATGGCAAAGGTCAGGGAAGGTTCCTTCGCTTGAAGGCCGGGTTCTGGAAACACTGCACAACGTAGCCCTGTTGGACACCTTGAAGAAAATTGATACTTGAAATATCTTGAAATTATTTGAAATTCTACATGTTATGCTTAAGAATTCTGTGAGCTGCGCTGGGATTCAAGAGCACCAGTGACGGGTTTGACAGGTCGGTTGGAGCTTTTGGGATGAGGAGCAGGAATGGACACAAGAATGCAAACGGTGGAATCAATTCGTTGAATGCATAGAGGAAGCAAGAGGACGTGATAGCAGTGTTTGCTATGAGTATTACCGGCCGACGAAATACAAGAAGAAGCGTTGGACTCTGCACATTTACAAAGGCACTTCCAAGTATGGCAGAAAGAAGCGTGTGATGCTGGTTAGCCCAGATTGAGCCAAACAGGTTCTCAATTTGGTTGCAGCATGTCAATGGGACAGCAGCCATATGTCTTCCGGATGCTACTTCCAACTTTCGACATGCTACTTTTAAAGATAGATTTGCAGCGTCAGCCCATCGCTGGAGTTGGCAAGTTCACAGATGCGCTTTCCAACCGCCTGGCAGTGAGCGGACTGAGGTGAAAAATCACTGCGTTCCATGGTTACCACGGGCTCTGGATAGAATGATGTAAGCGTCCATTTGGCTCCCTAAAAATATGTATGGATCATTTAGATTTTGATCATGGTATATCCTTAGTACCTGCAAGTAGTCTAACCTAGGACACCTAGGACAGCTTTCATGTACCCCAGCCCTCAGATTCCATTCTTGCACTCACCATCGAGGTGGATTTGCTGAAACTACTGCCCACTACCGCTACAACACCCAGCGCAGCTGTGGAAACAAGGAGTCCTGCGGGGAAACCGGGCTAGCAAGCGCATGCTGCAGATGAGTTGAGCCATGTTTTTTGCAGTTCAGATATATGGATAAAGTCCACAATTTAAAAGGATTATTTACTTCCGAGAGCCCCATGTTGCCACAGGTTTACCATCTGAGATGTTGAGGTCAAAAAAAGTGTAGCCAGACTTGGTCTTGGACAATGCCCAGATCTTTCCCGCGTTTTGGCTGAGAGATCATGCCCGAAATGCATGCCATCCATCGATTCTCAAAATTTCCAGCATATCCTTCACTATTTCTTTCCTGGCTGCGTTCAATGTATGTTGGAGCGGCCTCCAACTTCATCGCAGCAAAGAATCATGACATACATTTTGGAGACAACTTGCCGGAGTTACCGAGAGGTCCTTTTTCCAATTGTGGGAGAGTAGGCGCATATTTTTTTTGTTGACCTAATGAATATGTTCTCGGTTTCATTGCTTCATATCTCTTGTTATTTGTTAGGGATTCTCGGCTATGCAGGATGCATTCCTAACACATGAGGGGATCAGCCATGAGAACCCCACGGACTCCCAATGATTCGGGATACAATCACTTAGACTACCGCTCATGCAAGTAGTTCTCGGGCCCACCGGGTGAGGAAGTTTCTAAAGCGTAATGTCACATAGCAAATGTCCCTCGCTCCCTGTGTCCTTTCCAGCCTGGAACACATTTGACGGCTGTTTTACTGTAAACTTTCCCAAACATCTAGACTAGCTTTCATTGGTGTGTGTTTTCGGTTTTTGTTTCTCGAATGGTCAGACTTACCTCGAAGAGTTGTTCCCATTCAGTTTAAAAGCATGTAGGACCGGACCATGAACTTGTTCCAACCAAAAACGTGGCTGGTTGGTGGTTCATTCACAATTCAAAGTCAGTTGTGCATCAGGACCCCTCATAGTCAAAACTTCAACAACGCCTGCCACCCAGTGCAAGAGGTGCCGACATTGGTGGATTCATTGTGGATCTGGTACCATATGCAGTATATCATGCAGCGTCATTGCATACTTTTATCTTACGGTATTTTGTCCTATTATTCCAAGCTCAATACAAGTCCTTCTCATCAAGTTGTCGTGTCAATTGTTTTGTTCAGTCACTATGGAGTCGTTGTCAGGAATAGTTTCCTTCGGCCTTCGTATCTTGCCACTCACAATTTGTGTACATTTTTCTGCGAAACAGATGGAAATCACTTATGTCAACTTATGTCTGTCAAGAGAAGATCAAATTCAAAATAATTCAAATGTGATCCAAGATCAAACCAGTAAACCCATGCGGGAACTCAAAAACTGTTGCGAAATTGGTGCAAAACTGAACTCATTTCAATGAGAAATATACCAGGTACGCTGTTCTTGGGTCTCATGTTGCTTGGGGTGTTTGCATAACCGTTTGCATTTGCAATGGGATAGTTAGCCAATCATTTTCTGGTGCCAAAATTCTGAGAATCAAATGCATGTCATTCAGGCCAACAGTTTTCGCACACATCGTGGGCCCAGCGAGTACAACTGACCTGTTTCTTGCTGCCGACTGGGCGCCTTCAGTTGCAGAAAGGTTTGTCTGGTTTCCTTTCGTTTGTGCGTACATTGCGTACATGAAATCTCAGATCTACAAGTAGGCCCTGAGAAACACTGCAGTGAGAAGCAATGAACATGAGGGAAATGCTGCAAATATGAATTCTGAAGACTGGCGAATTTTCACATTGGTCCATATCAGCCTTGTGCCACACTGTTTTCGGATGCATTTGGGCTGAATTTGTAGAACGGCTATAAGTTTCATCCATGGTCCAGTTCTCATGCAAGTACCAGTAGCTGGTGCCACCAGCACCACGCAATGCGCCAGGGGCTTCTGTTGCCAGTACATCTGCCTCACAGCGTGGCTTTCTTGCACTAGAGGTTTGGTGGTTGGTTTACTTTATGATGAAAAATTACTCGGCAAGGACTTCCAAAAGACGCAGGTTTGAATTTTGGGTGATTGCAAATTGTAACATAGGATGATTTGATGGTTCATCTTTGTGTGTTTCATCATGTGTTTGAAACCTGGATGCCATTCAGATCCATTTTTTCCATTCATTTGGAAACTAAGATGTAAAAACCCAGCCCAAACACAAGCACCACCCAGCTCTAGGCTACTGGGGGGGGGTTCTGAAAGATTTGAGCAGAAAACCCTGGAAAGTTTGTTGCCCATGCAAGCAGAAAGAGTTGAGACCTCAATGTTGTGATGTTCCCAGAGCAATAGATAGAAGCCAGTGATTTGATTAGTTATCTCCATGGCCGCAGAGCTGGTGTTGATGATTCTCGAGGTTTGCTTAGATGATATGTGTTACATCTTGTTTTTATATGTTTTTATGCAATATGTACAATAGATTAGTACATGTAGTTAAAACATGTTGCTATACGATGTTATACGCAGTTTTAGAATTATATAATTATACAATATATAATCTCTATCTCTCTCTCTCTCTCTATCTATCTAATTATCTAATTATCTAATCTATCTATGCACTGGTTTGTGATGTATATTTCATGCTATGTAAACTACAAGTACATTTCTCGTGTGTTTCACTTTCTTTGAGACTTGCAGATGTCGAGTTTGACCCGTCTTTTTCTCGAGCGCAGTTTGGCATCCAAGGTGTTCGGCAATCCCGGCTCAAAGTTTTGGGGGGTTCTCCCGAATTTTCAACATGTGGAGCTTCATTTTTTAGTTATATAATGTGACTTATGCGACCCACAGGACACTTCCAAGCCATGCTGGATTCATGATCAGATTTCAATTTCAATTCGCTCCGCTGCAGGGACTTGATCATGTCAGGTCATTGCAGGGCCCCTTTTTTTCTTGTTGAGTGTGACAGAGGCAGGATAGTGGTCGGGAAGGCGATGGCAGATGAATAGGTTTTGATGGGTTTTTGGCAAGCTTGGCCTAAACATTGCCTTGCATGTTAAAGTGGTTTTGTTGCAAATTGGTCAACTTGTAATCCACATTCCCATCAAATCTACCTAGCTGATCCTAGCTGACCTTTCAGCGCAAAACGTTCAGAGAACATCCCTCGTTTTTGAGTTTTGTTTCTGTGCCTGTTTGATTGGCCACGGTTCACCATTGGTTTGCTGTGAATAGGTAGTTACATAAGTGCTTGACGCAGATTTTGACAAGCCAGAAGACTTCAGATGTACTGTACAACATCGAACAAAGCCTTTCCTCACATGTTTGGTTTGTCAGTTTTGCGCACGTTTTTCTGACCCAATGCATACATGAACATGAACTGCCAATCCTTCAATTCAGTTCGCCCTCGATCTCCAGATCGGGCATCGGTCTTACCCAACAGGAGTGCCGTTTGGCAGTGACCCTGACCTTTGGGTGTAAAGTCCTCAGGGTGTGGATGTTGCACACCTCCCAAGGTGAGAAGTGGAAGTAATGGAATTCTTAGACATTGAAATTGGGAGGAAGGGCATTCCCGTATCCAATGGTTTTCATGTTTCCTTTCAGAAAGTAATAAACCTACCAATGATATTTTATGATCAAACACCAGAATGTGACCAAACTTTGGTTGAGAGTACAAAGACAAAAGGAGCCATGTTGCGCACCTATCACTTTACACATCCAGTCAGATGTTTTAATGACATTCAATCACACTGAAGAAAGAAGGACCCTACGTAGCGTTTGAGAAGTACTGCTATCACCTCGTGTCACCTTATATACTTTCCTAGGCAGCTCCTCAAAGTTCCTAAAAATGATGGTGCTGTGTAGCATCCTTTTGTTGGGGTGTAGCTGGAAAGCCACAAAAACGTCTGGATTGTCTTACCCTCTCAAGTTCCGCAATCATCGTCAAGACATGTCCAAGATAGATTAGTTGAATGAGCGTGATTCCAGCCTACTTTTTATACATGGTATTTCAAAACCTAGGGTATCATGCTAGTGTATGTTGTGATATTCTCGCACTGAGTAACAGTGGAAAGTGAAGATTTATAGGAATCCTGCACTAAAAGTGCTTTATTCATTACAGGTAGTCCCTGCAAGTGGATGAGGACATATCCAAAATTGTATTTCCAAAAGGATGTTTAGTGCCTTTCCATCGATCGGCATGTCCCAGGAAACGGAGGCCTTTGGCGCGCAGCTCAGGAGACAAAAGATTCTTACGGTCCAGATAGAGCATGACTTCCGACGGCATTAAATACCGTGAAGTCCAATAGCCCCAAGACCACATTCTAGCTGCATTTGATTCCAAATCCATATCCTGCTTTGCCCGCATAGTCTACTGCAACGTGGCAACGTGCGTCATTTGATAAAATATGATGTGTTCAAAGTGTGCAAAATGTATCAAAATGTAAGGGCTAACAAGAACAAGGGCTAAAATCAGACCAATGATGTAACGAGAACTCACCCGGACAAATATGCACCTGCATTACATCGATGCGTATATCAGTATCATGTGTGTCATGTGTGTATTCTGATTAGAAGGCTTTGGCCTCGATAAATTTCAGGGATGTTTGAGCTGCAACTGTGAGTTGAAGCAACAGCAATTTGATAGTGCACGAGTAGATGATAGTAGCCAACACATGCCAACACCATGACCTTTGCGTTGGCTGCACATGTTCAAATGTTTGCTCCAGTGGCCCAGGGGCATGAGAAGGCATTGCTCGGGTCCAAGACGAACATGAGTCACTGAGTGTTTGACTTTGGTTGTTTTTTTTCGAGGTTGTCACAGTTAAAAAGACCTGATACATCTTGATACGATCTAAGGATGCAGCACACCTCAGGCGTCTTGAGAACTTTTGGCAACTTGCTGGCATCCTTGGAGCCGAAAGAGCCCATTTCCTACCAGGAACAGACATCGTTTGACTAAGCTGTGATGCGACCAATCTCAGTCCCAACCGACCAATCAAACTGAAGTCAGAGCCATTTAGATGTAGATTTGCATGTGATGGATGTGATGTTCCTATTTGATGGGTCTTTTCTTTCCTGTAAGAGCAAGTAAGTGCGCTGGAATATCGAATTCCATTGTGTACTTTTTCTGCGTTCAAAGGCATGGAATGACATAGAATTCGCAGGACCGTTGCAGCAGCTGTTCAAGACCTGAAGACTGAAGAAGCGGTGCCCGGAGAATTGGCTCCCAACCTGTGTGCTGTTAGTGGTCCGTGCCTTCTGTTGGGATACTAAGATTGAAATTTCTAGGCGCATCGCAGTGCAAGTTGGGCAGGATACATCAAGAATTGAAGAACTCCCAGTGTCGAGTCTCAACAGTGAACAATCAAAAGCACGAAGCCAACCTCTCCTGAGGTTACAATCTCTTCTGAAGCGCCAAAAGTGCGAAGGTCACAATGCGAAAAGGTGCTGTGAACATTTCAGTCATGAAGACCTGTCCGGCCAAGAAGAAGGAAGTAGTACTGTACCTACTTGTAGTAACAATGCATTGCAGCGAATGCGAACAGAACGGTAACAGAATGGCAGAGAATGTGTCAATGTCATCTATATCCTGAAAAAAGATGAAAAAAGCATAAAAAAGCAATGATTCTGTGTCAAAGTGACCGGCTTTTCAGCATCAAAACGGACCAGAGTTGTGCAAAGACACAGCAAGAATCTCTTGTATCAGACATAGAACATTGGGAAAAATCTTGGCTTCATTGGCGGACCTGGATTTGTCAAGACAGGAGCTTTGGGTTTGGGTTATGCAGAAGAATCTAAAGTCATTGAAACTTGGACTTTTGGATCTCTACAAGTGCTTGTTATGGTAGACAAGGCCTGTGGCGTATCTTGGACTTTGCATTCGACCTGCACAATTTAATTTTCATTGGAACAAAATATGTCAAAAGAACATTCAATGAGGATGTTGTGGCCGAATCATGAGTCACTTTTATAAGACAACAGCGAAAATGAAAAACAACCACAACACAAAAACACACGCCAAAAGCGAACTCCTCTTAGTTACTGCTCCTTGTTATTGCTTTAATGTTTTTGCTGCTGATGTTGGTGTTGATGTTGGGTGTTTGAACTTGAAGTGTAGTGTGCACAAGGTTGTACGTTTGTGATGTCTTCCTCCCCTTGTCCTTCCATACATGCCTATGCCAAGTTTTCTCCTTTGCTTCTTGGACTGCTCCTCAGCATCGAAGATGATTCGCCAACGAAAGGCCATAGAGAGATACGGCATGATTTGCATTTGGGATACCTTAGTGAGACCGTTTGTGATCATGGCCCCACCATGCACCCAATAAATCCTTATATTTGCTTCTCTGCTCCCTTGACACTGGCTGCTGCTCGATGAAGTTAATCGAAAAGGCTATGTGCATTTGTAATGAGAAGTCCCGGAGTGTGACTCGCAAACTCATTGGGATATCTAGGATTTAGTGTGCCGCCCTGCATCTCATTCCACAAGACACGCAAGTAGAGAAGGTCACCTTCTCCATCCAAGCTGGCCATTGTTTCAGCACATAGAGATCTTCTCAGACCTCCAGTCTATTGGTGTCACTTCTGTCTCCTCTCCTTGTTCCAGTTTTGACTGTGCCATGCCTGCATACTTTCTGTACTATCCTTGTAGTCGGCATCGGGCTGATTCGGTCCCCTTGGAAGGGTTGTTGAATCTACCAGATGCATCAGATGCCACACCATGTTCACCTGCAAACTGTAGTTCAACTGGCTCATGCGCCCCGTAGCAGCTGCAGGGTTTTTGCTGCTTCTCGGTTTGTTTGTACTGTTTGCATGTGCCTGCATACGCATGAATTTATTGCGGTCTCCAAATCCTATGAACAGAAAGGGGATATCCATCATGTGAGTCTCATCTCATCCCTCCTGGAGTTCAATATGTGCTCTCCGGCAGGACTTATGACGACACGTTTTTTTGCTTTCCTCAATGAGAGCGTGCCTGGGCTTGAGAGCATGTCGAACATATTCATCAGCTGTTGCTCTGTAAATTTGGGGAATGGAGATTTGTTTGGCTAGTGTTTTGTAGATACTTAGTGATCTGTGAATGCCTATGGTGATTTTTGCTTGAGCAGGTTGGAGTGGGTGAGGGCTCGCAGATTTTGATTCGTTTTGGGGGGGCTAGCACCTAGATTCGTAAGGAGTGTTAAACCAACATGTTGGCATACAACCCACAGTCTTTCGTTTCAGTTTTGTTTTCATTCTAAAAAACATGGACACCCATTCTTATTTCTGTTTTGAATATTATATTTGTATTTGTGTGTGTGTGTGTGCGTGTATCTTGCCATTGGATATCTATATAAAGATTGAAATTTGTATTTTTTGAATCGGTTTAACACACTGCGGAAATGGCTGATATCGTTCCCTCCTATTTTGGGTCTATGCTGGTATAATTATGGTATAATTATAATAGTATATATGTTTTCTTGGCGTGCAAAATGGCAGATAGGACAAAATCAAGAAAAAGGAGAAAAAAGACGAGCAGCGAAAAGAAAAGGAAAAACGCAAGGCCGACAGGGCGAAAAAGGCAAAGGAGGCGAAGCACGCGAAGGGACTTTGGCTTGTTCGGTTCAAGGGTGTTTGGAATTGCCACGGGCACTGTTGCATTGTTGCATTGGCCGGTTCCCAGGGTTTGATTTTTGTTTGGTTTGTTGACTTGGCTCAAACACAAAGTCTAAAACGGCTTTCCCTGCTTCCAAGATAGTCACATAGTCAAGCATTGGCGTGTGCTCAACATAGACATCTCTGGCAGGTGGAACTTTTGCAGGACCCGTAAGCGCATTCCGAACGTGATGTTGGGACCGGCCACCAGTCACGTTCTGTCACGTTTGTCGTGAGGGTCATGTCACGTATGTCATGTGTTTTGGGGCGCAAGTGTCAGAGACGGAAACAGTACAGACAGAATCTACAATGCTTGTTCAGTTTCAACGCACTTTTCGACGTGTAAAGATTGTAAAGGTCTGTGGAGATCTAAAATGCATCCTTGTGCAGGGGCCATGCTATTCATGGAACTGCAAACTGCTACACATGTCTTTGTACACGAAGCAAGTGTTACAACTCATGTGGGAAAAAGTGGAGTGTTCAAATCTAGTTGGGATTTGTTCGACGATGAACCTCACAGCAGGAACTTCGAAGTTGAAGGGAAATATATGTGGCCGCACCCTTGGTTCAATGCTGTTCTGTTGCCTCTACCTTTGCACTTCAAGGCTTACATTTTTGAGATCAAAAACATATCACTCGGTCCAACAGGTTCCCTAACGGAGAGAAGGTTAAGATCCGCGTCACGGGGGACGGCCCGGAGCCTAGCTCAGCTGGTTTGGTTTCAGATTCACCCATTTCAGTTTCAAGTTCTTTCATGTCACCCGATTTCGCTACATGTCAGAAATTCAGCGCCAACCGAATGAGCTCGAATCAGTATGCCTTAAATGTTTAGCTTTCGACGGCTTGGTGCCGCGGAGTGTGCATGCGTGAGGTCGGGTCATGCTGGGTGACTGGCAAGCCACACCGGTGGTGCCGAGGGCCCGAAAAAACAACAAGAGGGCGTATGGCAATTGCATGAGGGTTAACGAGTGTTGACGAGTGTCGATGTGTGACATGTCGATTTGATGTGTTATAATATGATGCGATGTAGCACCAGATGTTTACACACGATTTAGGCATGTTTAAGTAATTTAGAAGTCAATGGAAGGAAGAATACGTTGCCCCTCCAAGCATCAGTCTTAAGTGAAGGTTATAGTTATTGGGCATCCCGGAGCCCCTACTCCTAATTCTGGTGGTCATTGTTACTCGGAGGGGGTACCACCCGAGGAATATGCATGGAGTATGCTAGAGTATGAAGCTATAGTGATGACAGATGACAAAGCCAAATGCATCCAGAGGTTGGTGGTTCGTCAAGGAATATGCTTGGAAATTTCAACGCTTGAACGGCACTTTCACACAAACGCGGGGCCACGCAATGCAACTTATGTTTCTTGCACAAATACCAATTCAGAATCTTGAAGTTTATGCTTTGATTTGATGTGTCGCAACGTCGCACCGGTCATTACACGGCGGAGCCCATACGTGCAAAAAGAACTCCATTAGTTGCCCTTGCCTGGTTGCCAGCGACTGACATTTATCATGCTTTGTTCCGCCGCTGATGGTATTGGAAAACGAGAAGGTCTGCCACATATTCCGCTTGAAAGTTACGCGAGGTAGGCCAGTTGTTTCATAAAAAACGCAGAAATACGAAAATACTACGACATGGTGGGAGGATACAAGGCATGGCGCTAGGTCGTAGACAGTGAGCAGAGCTTTAAAGTGTTGATATTTCATGGTATGTGCGCTTTGAATTCACATAGATCTTCTTGAATTTGGTGATAAGACTTGTGCACCGTTTTCAGCGCAGCTTTGAACGTTTCCAGCAAGTTTTTCCAGCGCTTGATAATGTTTCATATGTTCCTGTTGAAATTCGCCACCGCTCAGTACAGCTTTCATTACCGTTATGATACCTCGCCGTATCCACTAGTGTCACTAGTGTGCCATGTGCTTGTAGCAATCTATAGTTTTTGTTCACAAATTGCGCGCCACTAGCCAGGCTCAGAGGCATTTGGCCGGAAAGACAAAGGGAAGAAGGGATTGAAGGCAACGAGGCGACAGGGGAGATGCCCCAACAAATCAGGCTATTAACGGATTATTATCCACCGTGATCCTTTACTAAGGCCTTAGTAACGCCTTCCCGGAAATGGGTGGCATGGGGGAATGCCCTTAAACTCATGATTTTTGAGGGAGAAGCATGGTTCACAACCTTTATACTCAGCCAATCCACCAGGCACTTAAAGAGGCAGCGCCCAAGCAGACAGCATCGACTTCTTCAGTCTGGAGAACCAAAGGCTGTTCCAAGACTCCTGAACCTGAAACAGCTGCACCAATGCCTGTTCAGAAGGCGAAGCAGGCGAAGGGGGCTTTCGATTGTTTGGTTCAAGGGTGTTTGGAATTGCCACGGGCATTGTTGCATTGGCCGGTTCCCAGGGTTTGATTCTTGTTTGGTTTGTTGACTTGGTTCCAACACAGAGTCTAAAATGGCTTTCCCTGCTTCCAAGATAGTCACATAGTCAAGCATTGGCGTACGCTCAACATAGACATCTCTGGCAGGTAGAACTTTTGCAGGGATTGCAGGGCGCGTGGACGCATTTCGACCCTGGAGTTGGGACCGGCCACCAGTCATGTTCTGTCATGTTCGTTGTGAGGGTCATGTCATGTATGTCATGTGTTTTGGGGTGCAAGTGTCAGAGTCAGAGACGGAAACAGTACAGACGGAACCTATTGTTCGGCGTCAAGATTGTAAAGGCCTGTGGAGATCTAAAAGGCATCCTTGTGCAGGGGCCATGCTATTCATGGAACTGCAAACTGCTGCACATGTCTTTGTACATGAAGCAAGTGTTACAACTCACGTGGGAAAAAGTGGAGTGTTCAAATCTAGTTGGGATTTGTTCGACGATGAACCTCACAGCAGGAACTTCGAAGTTGAAGGGAAATATATGTGGCCGCACCCTTGGTTCAATGCTGTTCTGTTGCCTCTACCTTTGCACTTCAAGGCTTACATTTTTGAGATCAAAAACATATCACTCTGTCCAACAGGTTCCCTAACGGAGAGAAGGTTAAGATCCGCGTGACGGGGGACGGCCCGGAGCCTAGCTCAGCTGGTGTGGTTTCAGATTCATTCATGTCAGTTTCAAGTTCTTTCACGTCACCCGATTTCGCTACATTTCAGAAATTCAGCGCCAACCGAATGAGCTCGAATCAGTCTGCCAAAAATGTTTAGCTTTCGACGGCTTGGTGCCGCCGAGTGTGCATGTGTGTGCGTGTGTGTGTGTGTGTGTGTGAAAGGTCGCATCACGCAGGGTGACTGGCAAGTCACACATGTGGTGCCGAGGGCCCGAAAAAAGAACAAGAGGGCGTATGGCAATTGCATGAGGGTTAACGAGTGTTGACGAGTGTCGATGTGTGACATGTCGATTTGATGTGTTATAATATGATGTGATGTAGCACCAGATGTTTACACACGCTTAGGCATGTTTAAGTAATTTAGAAGTCAATGGAAGGAGGAATACGTTGCCCCTCCAAGCATCAGTCTTAAGTGAAGGTTATAGTTATTGGGCATCCCCTACTCCAAGTATCAAATCGAAGCTATAGTGATGACAGATGACAAAGCCAAATGCATCCAGAGGTTGGTGGTTCGTCAAGGAATATGCTTGGGGACTTCAAGGCTTGAACGGTACTTTTACACAAACGCGGGGCCACGCAATGCAACTTATTTTTCTTGCAGAAACACCAATTCAGAATCTTGAAGTTTATGCTTTGATTTGATGTGTCGCAACGTCCCACAGGTCATTGTATGGCGGTGCCAAAAAACGGACAAAGAAATCCGTTGGTTACCCTTGCCTGCTTGCCAGTGACTGACATTTATCATGCTTTGTTCCGGTGCTGATGGTATTGGTAAACGAAACGGTTTGCCACATGTTCAGCTAGAAAGTTAGGCGAGTTAGGCCGGTTGTTTCATTAAAAACAAAAATATGAATATATATATATATATATGAAAATACCACAACATGGTGGCAGGATACAAGGCACGCACATGCAAATCGCAATGCAATGAAAGTAAGTTCCAGGAAATGAAATGATGTGTTGTCGGTGTTGGAATGAATCTAAATACAGTAGAACAAAATGAATTCTATTGCGTTCTATCGTGCTACTTTTTTCTTCTTTCTACATGCACCATTATGCCGTACGGGCACTAAGTCCGTGAGGCAATTCAGTCTGCCCAAAATCAGAAGTGATCATGGTCAACATCGGCGGGTATCAACAAACCGAGGTCTATTTTTTTCAAGCTATGATGAGGGGCCACAGACAACGAGGGTGTAGCAAGAAAAATTGGCGCGCCGGTGCACAAGCATTTTGTCTATGGTCAAATTTCAATCAAATTTCGGGATTCAGACAGGTGGACTTCGAATGCTTCGTGGAATGATTTCTGGAAAATGTGAAAGCAAGAATGCTATACTGCTATACAATTTGGATCTTTATGGATTTTTGCTGCAATGAATTTTCGCTGGCCTGTCCATCTTGGCTTGCGACTCCTGCGCGCTCCTGCAACTTTTTTGTCAGCTTGAAGTCACGCAAAAGATGAGCTGGGAACTACGAGATTTGTGTTGATACTTTGAAATGGTCTTAATTTCGTCAAATACCAACTAACAAAAATATTCTATATACTATTTGTTCGTGAATGGGGTGCCTCACAGATAGAAGCTCGTTCAATTCCAAGATCGGCAGAGCTGCTAGACAGAACTCAATTTTTCTCATGTTTCCCATCATTCCAAGAGCACCAAAGCAGCAGCGAACGAATCGCCTGGGGCAGCGCTGAGTTTTCCAGATCTTGGCAGAGAGGTGGAAAGGATGGGGGAAAAATGCACAATGGCGATGGGGATGAGATCTCTTGGATGGTTGGAGTAATCGAACTGGATGATATTCTGAAAATGGTGGAAATCAATCTGCTGATTCGAAAGAAGATGTAAGAGAATGCACCAGTGGCAAAAGATTTTCGGAAGCTTCATGAATTCTTGTTTGGAGTTTGGATCCTGAAATTGAGATTTTGATGATTGGTATTTGGGGATATGTGGGGCACGCCGCCTCGCAGGGGTTGCTGCCAGAATGGAAGGTGCAACGAAAAGCCTTGCTCGTCTTGCTGATTGCCCCATGATTTTTCCAGAATTTGAACAAGTTGAAGAATTGACTGTTGTTTTCATTCATTTGCATGTGAACATCTGTGAACATCACATCTAGAACATGGTTGATGGAGATGATCATGTCAATTCTCTTGTTTCAGATTGTTGTGTGGTATTTGGGTTGCTCTCGGAAGCTGCACCTTGGTCACAAACATTTTTGTTCATTTCTCCACCCTTGTGGGGTCAACCTTTACGAAGAGGTGACATATTGTAATCCATTATAATCCATTATAATCCTATATATGCATATATATGATCATATGATTCATATGATCATATATCTACTTGCATATTCGTTCATAATCAAGTGTTCATACATATTTGATGAATCTTTAAGGGACATCCTAGTTCACAAAAACTTTGCCCTACCTCCAACAATACGGAATTTCTTTCCGATTTTTTCTTTTTAACGCATGTGTGCTTCCCCAAACTACCTCTCCAAAGTGGTGATGCTCAAACCGCGCAGGTGGGGTACCAGCATCAAGCTTGCTGCAGGCCAGTGTTGAATTCGCACTGTTCAAACGCACGCAGCTCAAAATATATCAGCTCAGAAAGTGGAAAAAGACGCTAAGGTGTACTGACATCATCCGATATCCTAATGATTCATGCTACGACTCTGGAAATTGTGGTACTCTATTGATGTATTTATGCAGTAAATGTATGTAAATGTGCTATTGTGGAGAAGTGTACTATTGTTAGCTATTGTTCGCGATCAAAGTAGAAATTTCTTTCAGGATTTTTCAGGTATAGACCTTCCTGCTTTTTCGTCGGGGTTTTTTACGGAGCTAGTGAACTCGTGGGATGGATTCCGTCCACCGGATCGATGGGTTGCCAGCCGAATCTGTTTGGAAACCAATCAAGCACGTATCGTTGTCGTTTGTTGGAAGGGCCGCTTCCATCCCAACAGTTCTTTGGTTTTGACCATGACATGAAACATAAACCTCCTCAGACCCTCCAAGATGAATTGGTATAAACTAATATAAACCAACCAAGCACGAGGGGTCACAAATGATTCAAACCCTGAGAAGATTGACATGACACCCATGGTTTGAAGATTTTCTCCACAACCGGTGCAACCAGGGTGGTGCCATTCGCTTGGAGACATCGCTGGCAGACTTGTCCTCGGTCCCGGGAGTGGATCCCCGTCGATGTTTGAAAGGACCTATTCTGCCCAAAGGCGCGTTGGAAAATGCTGGGAAAGTGAAGAAAAACCCTGGTTGATTCGGAGATTTTGTAGGGGATCATGCTGAAATATTTTGGCAAATTATTAGATACAGTACGGGAATTCGATATGAGACCGTATTTATGATCATATATACGATATGCATGTATATGTATGTATATAAACTAGAGTATAGTATAGTATATCGGAGAACGAGAGAGAGAGAGAGAGATCGATTGTATATGCTACCCCTTTAGTAGGGCTTAGTACAAAAAGTGATGGAGGAGGATTCCAACCCCGACATGACCAAAGCTCAGAGGTTGGAAGATGAGGAAGTTCTGAAAGTGTGTTGTTTCGATGGTCGTTGTCAAAATCAAGGTTGTAGTTTCGCGATCCGGGCCCCACCGTTGCTGTTTGATGTGTTGGTCATTTGGAAGGGCGATGGGAAGAGATTGAAATATATACACATGATCACATATAACTTTGAAAAATGAAGTGGCTGGTGGTTCGTTTTCAAAGCGACACCCAAAGGGCTATGATCACAGAACTCTTCAAGGGCTTTCAGAGTAAGACTGTCGTAGATCTCGTGTCAGGTATCTCCAACTTGCGAGTGATGGATATTTTGAACTTGTTCTTGGAAGGACATGGAAGTGGAGAGGATTTATGCATTCAGGTAGATGTAGACTTGTGTAGACTTCAGAGAATGGGATATCTATCTTGTGCCATCAGCATTTTGGATGTGCTGTTCAAGTATTGCTGCAGCCGAGCAGCACCACTCATAGAAGCAGTGTCTAGAGTGACTCAATGTTGGCAGGAGTTGTGGAGCAATTACAAAAGCCAGAGGACTATTCAAGTGCCACCACCACGGCCAATGGAACTCCATGCACCGTGCATTCCCAAGTCGCTGATAGTGGAATTTGTTGGGACAAGGTAACGAAGGAACTCTCACCCCTCGTGGTGGGGACATACCAAAATGGTAGCACAAATAATAGGTGGGATTTATATAAATGAATTGAATAAGAGCAGTAATCAAAACTCCTGTTTGTTCCCCATATGAAAGGGGATGGTCATCATCTCAATAGTATGGATAGATTTATGCAATTATATCCGTATCTACATATAAATATAAACATGTATATACCTGGATCTTCGAATTGATGTTAATTTTCTGCTCTTTCAGAAATTGTTGCTTTTTTTGCTTCCGAGCGATCTTTTTTGCTTCCGAGCGTTTTTTGGTTTTTTAGTGTTTTTGAGAAGTTTTGAGTTTTTTGGGATCCTTTGGTGGCATTACCACATTCTATCATAAACATATTTCAGCCATCTCCGGCCATTGGCCCTTCAAGTTCTATCACCTTCCTGGCACCGTCCCCAACATCATCCAGTGCGCCCCTTTATTTTTTTTCATCACGCATCTCGCTCTTCAGGGACCTCTCCAGCCTTAGCAGGTACAGTCATGGCGCTGTGACTTGCAACAACAACAACAACCATACAATGATCCTTGTCAAAGGACTGAGATGGGGAGAATTGGGAAAACAGTGGCTATTTCTGGGAGTGATGTCATCACCATTGGTTATTTTTTTAAAGTCTGTGACTTCAACCTTTACCTGCTCAAAGCTGTTTTGCTGGAGGTAGCAAGTGTTGTATCTAGTTACTTTGGGTTGTGACCCCTGTGTTTTTGATGGCCCTTTCTAAAGCTTGGGAAGCCGATGCGCTTTTGCGCAACCGTGGTCGGCAGAATGAACGGATCACAGTCTGGCCCGATGCCAAAAGCATGGGCGTGTCTTCAATGAAAGCATGCAGCCAGAATTCCCGGCTTCTTGAGATGGTCTCACAATGGTGGGTGGAGCGAGCCGACAAACCATCTTCTATACCGATAGATCTCCTCCGAGCTGAGGCTGTTTTTTTTAAATAAAATCTGGGAAGAAAAGAAGTTCATAGCAGCTAGAAGATATTAGAAGTAACATAGTAGGTAACCATCCTATCCAGTTTTGATTCAAAACCTATCGGGCCTCATCCCTTGAAAAATGATACCTGTTTCACTGAAAGTCTAGTAAATTGTTGGTCTAGTAAATTGTATCAAGACTGTATCAAGAAACCTTTCATTCCCTTTCAGGTGATGGAATGGAGGGACCTCATGGCGCTTCCATCGGATTCTTGGGGGATGAAAAGGCTTTTCAGCCACTGTTTAAGACGGTGGTTGGCAGGAAGCTCTCGGCCTAGAGAATCTTGAAATCAAATTGTTTTGAAACTTTATCTGGTTTCTTCTGTGATTCACACAGGATTGAAGTTTGTTTTTGAAAGTTGTTCCCCCGAAGCTTCCCCTAATGACCCCCCAAAACTCTTCAACATCTCCAATACACCCTCATCGAACCCAAGGATGCAGCTTTGAATGGTGTATGGGAAGTCTTCGATTTTGCATGGGGGGATCCTAGTCAGGCTGCTGAGAATGCTATGTCTGCCGATGAGGATGCTGAAGATGATGGACCATCAGCCCCTCTAGCTCTTGAAGATGGGAACCCCGACGATTTTTCAAGTGATGGTGAAGTCCCCACAACTCAACCTGAGCAATCGAAGGAGGAAGAGTACCCTGATCTTTCCCAATCGGTGGTCGATGAAAACATGTTTGATTCTCAAATGTTTCAAGACAAGAATCCTACTGGCTACCCTTTGACTGACGATGACGGTGACAGTGAGGAAATCCCTGCTTCACAACTCTTCAGTCCTGATGATGCTTCAGAAAAAATTGACCCTTATCCTGTTGACCCTGCGCAGTTGGAGGAACCCAAGGCTTCATCGCCTGTGGCGCCAGACAGTGCCACGACCATGCCACCTCCACCAATCGATCCTGAGCTGGCAACGCATAAGGAAGTGGTCATGGCCAGGATCAGGGAGCTCAGGCCAGGTTTTTGAAATCCAAATTAGGCCTTCAATCAAGTTCACGCTTTTCCATTTTAAAAACAAAGTTGTCTTCAGGGTATGAAGTTGAAGGTTGAAGGTACTATTCAAATGTTTACCAATGAAAAAATCAAACGGATTCCAAAACATACAGAAAATCCTGGGCAGGGAAAAGATTCAAGTGAAGGGAGCTGCCAATAGTGCTGCTCTCAACCGATTGCAGAGCTCATCAGCGATCAATAGCTACTGGGTTTGAAAATGCTTAAGAATTGTCCCTTAGATGTTCTTCTTTGCAAGAAAAAGTTAAAGACATTTCTATTTTTTCATTTCCATACACTTTCCATACATTTGACATGTTTTGGGGTCTGATAAAAATACATCTCAGGTGAAGGATCGATGGACACCATGGAAACTTTGCCGTATGAGCCCATTCCCACTGGCCCAACTTCCTTTGTTGCCATCATGGTCGAGGCCAGGTACTACATGTTTGTTGGGTCTGTACTTCTTCTTTAGTAAAGAAAGACTGTTCCAGACTTTTTCTTCCCTCATCTCCCAAGACTTTTTGTAAATTGGTTTTTTGTAGGAGTCTCCGCTGAAAGAAGCGGATCCTGATGTTCCCAGTGAGCCTGTGGAGCCTCAATCTTCTGCCGCTTTGCCACAGCCAAGTGCTCCTGCAGACGTGGCTGAACCGGTTGAAGTTCCTAAAGATCCCAATCCAGACATGCCTGAAGTTCCTAAAGCTCCTAATCCTCAAGTTCCTAAAGATCCCGAGGACCAAGTGAATTTGATGGAAATCGAGGTGGGGGGTTGTGGCCATAGCTTAAAACCACCACTATACCCTTTACCTTCCCTTAACATCTTGCGGTTTTATTGGAGCAGGTTTTCATGAGTAACCTTTTTCCTCCCTTGGCCCAAAGCGATTATCCCCATCAGGTCAAAATGGTGACTCGCAGGGAGCAGCTGGGCACTGATGATAGCCAAGTTCCACCAAAGAAGAGTAGGGTTCCGAAAGGCCCTTCTACTGGTCGTGGGAGGGGCAAGGGCCGCGGTCGTGGAGGACGTGGCAAAACATCACAGGATAAGAATGATAAGAATGGGGATCAGGATAAGAAGGAAGATGATGTACCGGAAGATGAAGTGGAAGTTACCCCGAAGACCACTGAGAAACCCAAACGCAAGAGGGATCCTCCTATGAAGAGGCCTGCTGCCAGCAAATCTGCTGCCAGCAAGCCAAAGGCATCCAAGACTGACAAGACCGAGAAGAGTCCTGCTGCCAGCAAATCTGCTGCCAGCAAGCCAAAGGCATCCAAGACTGACAAGACCGACGTCCCGATTGGTGCGGATGCTGAGGCCAGTGAGTCGAAGAAACCCAGGACATGGGCTGGGCGCTGGATTCCCCAGGAAGACGGCCTAGGATTGAGAAAAATGATGGCCATCAAGCAAGTTTGGACCGAATTCATCCAAAGCAAACTCACGGGTGGCCAGTCGATCTTGACCACTGCTTGGTTTAAGCTTTGCAACAATGCCTTTCGCAGTGTTGGCATTGACAATGATGATACCAAGATCGATAGGTTCATTGCGGTTGCAGAGGAACAGATTGAACAGTTTCTTTCTGACCCCAAAGTCAGCATCTCGACTTCATAATTCTTTGGTGGGTCCAGCAAAAAACTCCGGTTATGGGGTTCATGTTCTACTTATTGTCCCAATAGCATCATCTTTTTAATCGTGTTTTTTTTTAACGGCTCATGCCGAGGTCACCCAAAAGCCTTTGTTTGCTCATCGCACCTTTTAGTCCTAGCCTTCCAAAACAACAATGTATTCAAACAACTTTGTAGTTGAAACTTGTTTGAGGTATCCCTAAAACCCATCCTGTCTGGCCAAGGTATCAAGTTGAAATCTGCCAGCAAATGATCGAGCAATGCCAGATGCATTGCATTGGGGACTACTCTGGCCGGTGTTGTGAGGGCTGAGAGTTTGAATTTTGACATCGATCTAGCTTGAGCGATTTGGGTCTTAGATTAGGCCTAAAACGTTTTGTTCTGGGCGTTGTGATTTCCAACGCTGCGGGCCTATGAGTTCAGCAAACTCCATCAACAGTTTCAAGAGAAAAAATATAGAACAGAAACTGAGCAACACTTTTTTGCTTTTACATTGTTTGTTTTTTGGGAGTATGGATAACGATGGCCCTTTTTGGATCAGTACCCGCAAGCCGCATCTCTCCTCTTCAAATCTGAAGCCCGTAGCAGGATAGATGCATAGACTGCCCACCTGCTTCTGGCCGCTGAAGACGAAAATCAACTGCAGCAGTATTCTTCTAACATGAGTACGTACATTAGTCAGATATAAATTGATTTAATATATTTTTCTCGCAGAACATGTTTGTTCAACCATGGGATCAACTAGAACCATGGTTCCACTGTTTGGGGGTGTTTTTTTGGCGACTGTTTCTTAGTTGTCTCTTAAAAATTAAAAACTTGGACCCCTCCATCGCTTTCCAGGATGCCTCCAAAGCTTCGCCGGGGGCAAACCTTCTTGGCAGCCTGTGGCCTCTTCGAGCGTTTTACCGTCTTGTTTGAGAGCTGCTTGGGCAAGGTGGTGGTTGATCCAGATTAATCTGCTTGCTCTTTCAATGTATTGTTTTTCCTTCTAAGTATCTAGCCCTATCATGTCTTTGGATGGAAACGGATCTGGCAATACCTAATAAGCAGTTTTTACGGTATACTAATGCCTTACAACCGGACGGTAGTGATTTCAGCTCAAACAAGGGCCAACCCGAAATTGTAGAAGGCCTCTTAGCCTTCAGCCCATTTTCTCGATGAAGCCGAATCTTGACCTGGCAATCCGGAGAATGCTAGCTCTGAAGGTTCCAAAAGATTCTTGGATGAACTTGTTGTTTGAGAATGACAACTTGTAATCAAAATTCCTCCACCCAACATCCAACACCCTCCAGTATTCATCATGGCTTTCCAGGATTTCATCACCATCGTGATTCTGGTATCTTTCTTAGTGGTGCCAACTTGGGACGAGGAGGCCAATGCCAACTTAGATGTGGTGGAGTTTTTTGCGGGGGTGGCCCGCATTAGCAGGTTGGCTGCGTGGAAAGGGCTGCGGGCAAGGGCATACGACATAGAGTACACCCAGCTTAGCAACCCTGAAAAGCTGAAACGTGGAAAACTTCGCAGAAAAGCAATGGACTTGAATGGGTCAGCTGGTCTAGCGCCCCTTGTTCTTCTCAATATTAATCCATGTTTTTAATTTTTGAAGACCTGAAAAAACAAAAAGGGATCGATATCAGTAGATCATAGATAATCCACATTCATTGCACTTGGGGCTTGTTGTGTTTCCACAGAATTCGAGATGATGAGCAAACTTGATGGGTTGAATGTTGGAGATCCAAAGTAGTTTAAATAATCGTGGGTACCCTTTTGCAATCTTTTTCCTAGAGCACCACTCACTTGGAATACATTCAACACGGCCAGTTTCTCTTTTGGTTCCATCCTCCTTTGCCCCTCCACTAATAAGTATGCCAGGGGCTCGCTTCCACTAACCTCAGGTTAGCAGTTGCTCTGTGTTTGAGTGGCCGCCCTCAAGAGGCATTCTATGTGATAGCAGTGGTGTGTTCAAGTTGGTCAGCCGTAAACAATGGCACTACACAACGTGACATTCTAATACCGCTAGGGGCACAAATGCTACCAGGTGTAAGGGCTGGAAATCGAATGGTGGCCAGGCGGGTCAAACGTTAATTTGGTTATGTTTTGAATAATGCCAAACAAGAATGGTTTTGATGAGGGTAATACTGGTGATGGAAAAAATCCTGAACTACAAAGGGTGCCCGAAAACATTTTGTTAGCCCCCATAACTATAACTCATAACATCCCCATAACTTAAGAGTTTCGGGCACACCTAAGTGGTGCAGGATTTTGTCCATCAACCGTAGGGTGATAAGTGTTTGGAATGTTGAAGTTGTCATGTCTTCCATGTTTGTCATTTATGTCCCTGAAAGGGTTTCCTTACTAATCGTGCTTCTGGAATGCTTGGGCCAATCATGGATGATAGAGAACCCTGGTGGATCTTCCATTCTTCTCCACCCTTGCTTAAAGTGGGCGATCCAGACCATTCAAGGGGCTGGCGGCTATGTTGCTTTCCTCAAATCTGAACTTTATCATACTTTATCCATTGTTCTGGCTTACCCCCCAAAAATGAGAAAATGTACCAGTTTGCTTTTGTGATGTTAGAATGGTTGCCTTCAAAAAATCAGGTATGCCAAGTTCGTTTCTGGATGAGGAGTTACTTGTCCCCTTCCATGAAGCCGACCATGGTGATCACGAACCAAGCCCTTCTTGCTGCTTTAGATACAGGAGCAGTTTCCCCTAGACTCAAACGTACAGCAAAACCGGTTACAAAGAAGTACCTAGATAGTCATGGAAAGCGTCGCTATGCTGGTACATCGTCACTCAAAAAGTCACAGACTCTTAGCATTGGAGTTCTCCTGTTTCCAAAGGTTTTCTGCAAAATATTACTTTCGACTTGGTTGTTTTTGCTGCGTTTTGTTTTGAAATGACATTCCTTTCCAAATTGGTGATAGTTAAACAATGGGAATTTCCTAAACCCTACTGACCAACTAGCTAAGGATTTACCCAGCTCCTTTTGCTGCCAAACTCGTGAAGTTACTCCCAGAGATGAAGAATTCCCGACCACACATTGATGTGGAGGTTCCTTGAATAAATTACCAAACCCACCACTAGTCATTTCTTGGAATTTCAGCACCGTCCCCGGCTTTCTCAGGTAAGCACGTCAAGCTCCTTGGTGCAGCTCTTTGCATCGGCACCTCAGGGACAGTGTGAGGAAGCAGCTCTTGTTGAAGTAATTAATTATTTGAAAAGGTCGGAACATTTGCACCTTCCATTAGACTGGGCTCTGGTTATGGGAGCACGGTGAGTCAATGGGGCCCCAAAATACAGATTGTGAGTTCCCGTGTTGGTTTCATCAAAAAATGAATGGATTTTTTGAATTTTTGAAACGGCGTAATTTGCCGCCCAAAAAGCGTAATTTCCCGCCCAAAAAGCGTTTTTTTTTGGGAGTTTTTTTAAACAAATTGGTGTAGGGGCCCTGGAGACTCATGAGAAGAAATTCGTCATAGCTGCGCCTGATCTGCCGTCTTCACAGCAGAAAACATTTAGAGGGTTCAGTCAGTAGCTGCAACGTTTGCTCCAATGCTCCAACCATTTAAACATGTTCGAACTATACGTGCATGAGGTTGGTTTTGAATGACACATTCTGGTTCAAGGGTAGCCTAGGGAAATGACTCAACGACTACGTAGTGCCTTGTGGTCCTCTGAAACCTTAGTCCAGGGGATGCAGAATATTTCGGAACAGCCTCAACACATCTTATCCAAGACGGAGTACCCCGATGATGATCTTGAATTTCAGTTGCAAGTGCCTTGAAGGAACTTACAAAGTTTTTTTACATACATGATGTCCTAGATATATTTCCACCGAATACTTTGTTTAATAGCCTGAGTACATCGGTTGTGTTTTCCTTAGTGTTTTCCTTCTGCCTGTGGATTAGGCCTTGGAGGAAGAGAACGAACGCTTGGAGAGCATTCTGAGGGAAGGTGCAACCGAAACAAACAATGAGAACTTGGAGAAACAAGCGCATGAGGGGTCAGAGTATGAGGATCAGAATGAGCTTTCCAATGTTCCTAGTATGCAAACATGAAAGTGTAACCAATTTTGCTGAGGAAATAATCTGCTATGTCCGCTTTCTGGCTTTCTGGGGGAGTCTAGCTAAGGCATGTGACATGGACGCCTATCGTGCTATGCTGGAGTGTTCAAGCGAAGGTGAAGCTTTAGTGGATTGTTATTCAGAAGTCCCAAGTGAACCTGAAACAGTTCCAGGGTTACTGGATAGCGTAAAGATCCCTGCACCTACGACAGTTCAAGCTACTCAGCTCAAATTTTGGATTTCAAAACAGCACCCTCCATTGTTGAAAACAAAATGTCATGTAATGTTTTGCACTTTCTCATCTCCACCCTCCGACTGTACCCGCTGTAGTTTTCAACCGACTCAGGATTCCCAGCAATTCAACTTGCCGCCGAAGTCTCGGCAAGTTGCAACACCTTGCCGCAAGCAGGTTGAAGGGGTGGTGGCTGATGTTTTGGGTGAGATCCCAAAACTTGATGATAACACGGTGGCATATCCAACACCCGGGAAACTTAGATTATCGGAAGATGCAATTAATGCCCGTATGCGCCGAGTTTTCCAGCCGAACGTCAAGGGTGAGTTCAAAGTATCGGCTGAAATCATTGCCCAATGGAAGTGTAAAAAGAAGGGACGCAAGACTTTATCTCAATTGTTTCAGTCAGTTGGATTCTGCACGGCTACTTGGCTATTGTTTCTCTTAATTTGGTTGTGTCTAAAATCTAAACTAAGGAGATTCTAACCAGTGTATTAAACGATTTCCGGGATTTACTATTTGTTCTCAACCCCAAACTCAGGATACTTTCATAGAAGAATGCGAGCTTCTCAGAAGTGACTTACTAGAGAACGAGTTGGACATCACTGGCCAATTTGCTAGTGAAGAAACAATGAGGAGCGAGTGGAAATGGTCAGAGCTACTTGAACTTAATTAGCTTTTTGAGAAGCAAAACGAAATAAAGGTTTCTTATTGAGCTTGTTTTTGGGGTAATAGGTTTGCATGCAAAAAGAATTCTTGCTAACATTTGGTGGGTAAAACAATCCTTTCCCTTCCATCGCCGCCCAAGGAAGCGCATTTCTGCCGTCAAAGATGATGCCCGTCGTTCGCCCAAGACGCTAATGAGGTGAGGGGAACGGCGTCTAGCGCTAGCTATTGTCTGAATAGGTGTCTCCATGTTCAATGATATAATATTTGATTTAGAATTGATAAATCCCTCTGATTTTTTTCCTGGCCCTTGGAAGGATTGATCGATACGACAAGACAACTTTGTACTGGGCTGAATTGTGCGTGAAGACTGCCAGGAAGTCCCTCAGCTAAGACATGATATTCTGAGTCACTATCCAACACTTTTCTTTGATTGTGAGTTGCTGCGTATGTTACAAAATTTCAGTGAAGAATGTAAAACATGAATCAAGAAACCTTCTACAGTACATTTGTTTAAAGTATCATTACTGAATCTAAGGCAAAAATCCAGAATTGAGATGCGTCGCAAAATTGGTTGGACCCAGTCCCCACCCAATCTTGACGACTATGCGCCTGAAAGTGTCACGGGGCCTGCGCCCTTCCAGTTGGCACCTCCCGAGGGAAAGGATGAGAGCCGGGGTGTGAAACGTGAAGGGACGCCACCTCCAAACAGTTCTACCAAAGCTTTGAAGGAAACACCCAAGCAGAATCAAGATTCAGGTTAGGGATGTTTTCAGTTGAACATTTTATCTAGGTAGGTTTCAACACTGTGTTAAAGACCTTGTTCTTTTGTTTCCCCGATACCTGTTGTCATGGTCAGATTCCACTACTGTAAATCTATGACCCTTCCAGGTGATCGTGCAGATGAAGATTCCGATGAAGAAACCATCGACCCTGATAAAGATAAGGCAGATGATGAGGCTACCAAGCAAAGGAAACGTGCAGGTCTACCACAACTCACAGTTGATACGTTGCCAAGCACCATAGCCACCAAAATGATGAAACTTGACTGTCGTCCTAATTTAGGATGTAGACCATTGGTTTTTCAGCAACTTGTTTTTTCTCTCCCGTGCTCTGGGTCTGCCCGAGCCTGATCCAAGGGCATGCTTGGCAAAGCGGGTGGCCAAGCTCGAGACCGGCCTGGAACGTTTCACGGATGCTGATTCCCTAACACATTTGCAAACGATGATCCCCATCTCAACTGGTTTCATCAGTGTTGTGATTTATTGTTATTCGGTCAATAATGTTCTTTTTCAACTATGTTTCCATTTTCTGGGGGCTGATTCAACAAAGTCACCAAGGATGAAGAACAAGATTGAGAAAACAATTGCAGATTTGAATGATGCTTACTCCTCCATCGAGAGCAAGTTCAATGCCGGGGTGGTTGAAGGTTTTTCCCAAGAGTCTCTCACTTAGTTTTTTTTGAATGTGTTTGATGGCACGTGTTTGTCTGAACAGTGAGCGTTTGAATGTTCACACCACCTACTCCTATGAATTCTGATAGGGTGTTTGAATTTTGTTGTCCAATAGTGAGGCTGATCTCTAGTATAGGTAAAGGAGCCCCTACATTAAACTGATAGCCAATGCAAGGTCAGAAACCATTTTGGAGAAGACTTTTATTGAAGCGAGAACAAGGTGAGGACCTCATTCAACCAACAAACCCACATAAAGCTACACCCTCACTTAGTCACTCATGCCCAGGGCTGTGGAAGCAGTGAACTTGGAGAACCGCATGAGGCCAGAATATCCAATATATTCCGCATGGCTTAGGGATGCATAGGGACTACTTCGGAAAATCTCATAGGAAGAACTGCTGTCTAAGTCAAAGAGATAGATTGAATTTCAACTTGAAGCGAAATAAAACCACCCGGCTTCCAACTCTCACATGTTTCCAACTTCCCATTCTTCTTTGTCGACCTGGCCAGGCCTATCTTTCCAAAGCTTGGAAAACCGGCTAAACCACCTGCGAAGCGTCGAAGCAGCGCTCGTGCCGAGAAAGCTAAGGGTAAGGCCAAAGCCAAAGCTAAAGCTAAAGCTGGTGCTAACCCTTAAGTTCTTCTTTGGGAAGTGGCTACAATGGATGTCATCAAGTTGAAAACATTTTAGAAACAACTCTATATCTATGAATATCAAGTCCCACTGGTGATTTCCTTAAAGTTGTTGTTTGTTTTTGGGGGCCACACATCCGACCTCGCACCATGTCCAAACCCTGGGTATGCTTAAAAACAAAGTACTTAGTGCATCTTAGTGCTGTTTCTGACATCAAGTTTAATCAAATTTCTACAAGGCCCACTTGGTCATGGCTTTTGATTTTTACTTGTTTTATTGAAAACAGGTAAGTGTTCCAATGATACTGACGCCGCCTCTATCCTTCACGATGTGAGGGTTGGGCTTTGCAATGGGGTTTTGTTGAGCCCAAGGTGGAAATTGACTAAATCACGAAACCAAAAGGTGGCCAAAAGAAATGCCTTTGTGCCCCATGTTTAGAATCGACAGTGGACACTATGAAAGCATTGCCTGAAAGTATTTGGATATTCTACAGTTCCAGTTTTATCTTAAATCATGATAAGGTGAGCTGGGGCCCAAAAAAATTGGAACTGAATATCCAAGTACTCGCCCTTTCTTTTGGAAAGAAAATATGTAGATGAATTTACTAGCCAGGTCATCATGAACGGAAAGATGGTACCGATCTAACCTCCTTCGCAGAAGCAGTGGCTGATGGAGCCCTATCCTCAACACTTTTTACTGCAAGTGTGTAGGTATCCACCCCCTGTTTCAACATAGACCATCACTGGCCTTGAGGTACCAGCTGTCCAAGCCCAAAGCCTGAGCGTGGGTGACTGTGCTGTTGGGTCAGACGCTTCAAATCTGGGACTTAGCACTGGCAAATCTTGGAAGCAAAACTGCTCCAGACAAGCATGGCAGGTTTTCAAACGACAAGGGCTTGGATGGAATGTTAAAATGAACACCTATGACTTTGTGACGGGATCTGGTGACATCATCCCCATTACTTACATCTCACCATGTGACCTTGTAGAGTACCTCATGACCTATCATCCTGGAGTATTAGTTGGAGGTTTACAAACTGATACAGATAGAGCCCATAACTTGGAGGCATTTTGGGAAGGATTTCGTCTACAAAATGGAGATCACCAAGTGTATCGGGAACATAGCGACAACTTATCAAGGGTTCTACCGTTGTTTTGGCACGGGGACGAGGGGCGTGGTAAACGTCGTGGTAATACAGTGGTGGTATCATGTCAAACTCCATTTGGTACAAGTACAGCTTTGAATTGGAAAAAAAGGACTGCAACTGGAGATTGCAAATGCTCACCACCAGCTTCAATCAAACAAAGGTTTGGGTCGGGGAGACAAATTCTTAGTCAACGGCACATGGAAATTTTGGAGATGCAAACAACGACGATGAAAGGACATTCTTTCCTTCATCATTGGCCCCTCTTCATCATTCCCAGTTCTGTACATCATGCCCATCCATCAGCCTTGATCGAGATGTTACAAATTATGTCCCGTGATTTTAAGCGACTTTTCTACGATGGATTTACGGTACGGGGAAAAACGTACAACGTTTCAATTATTGGTGCGAAGGGCGACTTAAAGTGGTTTTCGAAGATAGCCCTGCAGAGGTCATGGGAAAACCAAGGCCGTGTGCGTGACATCCCATGTTGCCATGAATGCATGGCAGGGAGTGCTGGATTACCATTCGAAGATGTGACTTCAGATGTTCCAGTGTGGAGTGCCTCACGATTCAGTATCCGTCCTTGGACTGACGCCCCATGTGTGCTAGAGATTCCTTACTGTCGGACAGCTCCAGAGAAACATTTCAAGAAGGACATCTTCCATTTATGCAAAGTAGGCATTTACAGAGACGTTGTAGGAAGCATAGTCCATTTCTTGGTATCCTACAACTACTTCGGAACACGAGGCGACTACGATTCAAAGTTGGCCACGGCACACATGGGATTCATTCTGTACTGCAGAACCGTGGGCCGAACACCAGCCCTCAGATCTTTCACTCGACGGTTGTTTATGCTGCCACGTTTGGACTCCTACCCTTGGACGAACACCAAAGGGTCAGACACCATGCTGATTTTGGCGTGGTTGCAAGTACAACTTCGAGGTTTTGAACTTTCTCCTTTGGATGCATCCCATATTCGAAATTTGCAGATCATGAGGGAAACTTGCAAATCCGCCATCAATGTGTTCAGGCATTTGAACAATCACAACCTGTGGCACTCAAGAAATTGCTCAATGATTTTTTACACGGAACTTCAGAGCTTCGTGCGTGGCTACAGTTTTTTGGCCGCAACATTTCTCAACGAGCCTTGTAACGGATTTGCAATCAAACCCAAGCTTCACCTGCTACGCCACATTTCATTGGAGGTCCAAGAGGGATTGACCGCAGGCCTTCCATATCAGCTTTCTTGCAACTCCCAAAACTGCGAACCCAATGAGGACTTCATTGGCAGGACATGTAGGTTGAGTAGGAGATTAGATAGCAGAAAAATAGGCGAAAGGGTTCTGGGGTGTTGTATGCTCAAAGCTGGCATTTTATACGCCCGGTTTCGAAAAACCAAAAAGATCTGAGGGCCCGACATGTTGAAAAAACCATGTCTCCATGGAACGGCTGGGACTGGTGGGTGGCTATGGGAATACTTCTAAAGGTATTTGGATCATGGTAACCATGATACTTCTGAAGTTGAAAACATTTTTTTTGGGGGGTGATGTCTCTTTACCCGAAAGAAGTACATAACCATTGTTGATGAGCATTCCTTTCCAAATGCATGTTTATTTTTTACTTGTAGTGCATGAATAGGAGTTCAATTCAGAGCGGCGACGGTGGCAGCCAGCAAGATTACAAGAGATTAGACATCAAATGATCTTGGGTAACATGAACCACCAAATTGATTGAACACCGAATGATCGTAGATCACAGGAACAAACATTGATTGAACATCGAATGATCAGAGATATACTTAGACAATATTGGTTGAACACCAAATGACCTTAGAGAACATGATTGAACATTAAATGATTTGAAAAAAATATGATTGAAAATCACATGATTTGAGATAACATGAACGAGCGATCTTTTTTTGAAAGAACGTTTTTCACTGAAACCGGCGATAGTTTATGCTGTTTCAACTTCGAGCGATAATTTTACATACCCGGATTTCCTAGGTATATATATATACATAAACAGTACATATCAATTCATCACAAGGATTCGTACTAAGAGAGGCATGACCACGACACATATACGGACTGCCTCCCAAGGCGCCATCGCTCGCTTCCTCCTCGGGTAGATCATCCACTAGGACAGCTCGGGGATTTTGCGACCGCTTGGACGCTATCACATCTTGGTTTCCTTGAAGCGTTTGTTGAGAGTTTTGGATGAAACGAAACTGAAAACTTCGCCCAGAGACTATGAAATAATCAAAGATAGTGATCACTGATACGAGGAGCTCATATTCTCATCTTTCCGCGTCATCTGCGAAGGCCAAGGCGAAGTGACTTGACTGCAATTCAGAGTGGTTCATCACACAAGCAGTTGCAATTGTCTAGCGTACAAGGGGGGAGTACGCACCCCATTTTGACTTGCGCATATGCATGCATAGCGAGTTGTACTTCTTTATATAGATTTACTACTACCCTCATCGTTTTGGGGATAGAATCTGACATTACACATGATGACATTTGGGTACCGTACATCAAACACATTTCCCGAGCAAGTTTAGATATGTTCTTGTAAAATGGCATGGTATTGGTACAATCAAGCAACCCGCAAATAAAAGCAAACCAAATATTGTCATCCCAACATAGAATTAACAGACCCTCGGGCCACAAATCAGAAAAATCTCCCAATAAATCTACCCACCTTGAAACTAGCATAGCACCTGAAAATGGATGGTTGAAATACTACTGTATAATTTCCTTTTAGGATGGCCTATTTTTAGGTGCTATGTTAGTTTCAAGGAGGGCAGCACTTTGCCACGTTTTTTGTTGATGGCATCACCGAGCCCAGGCCTCGAGTGACGCGGTCCACCTCACCTCCACTGCCGCGAACGACCCAAGCGACGCCTGTCGGGCCGCCCAACGGCGGCAACCACGAGCTTCGGAAGCTGCGGCAACAAGCGGCACAGTGCCAGGACAGTACCGAGTTTTCCTGGGAGATAGGAAGACTTTTTGAGGCTTAAGGATGAGATACTACAGTAGGATGAGATTTGATGAATGGTGAATAATGGTGATGGATATGGATTTGTGACCAAAAAAAGTGAAGGAGGGTTTTTGGAAATTGTGTTGAGGGTATCCAACAGGAGCTGAGGGTTATCCCACAGGCGATTCAAAAAGCTGTGGAGACTAACCCACTTCGATCTACCCAAATTGCTTGGATTTGCTTATATAGTGCTTTAGTTTGACAGGCGCTTCCCGCAACTCAAGAGCCTCAGTGTTCACATGTTTCTTCACCACGCAGACCCCCTCACCCAGAAAAATGTCACTAGCTTCGTGGGTTTGGGGGGAGATGATTCATGAGCAAAGATATGAAGCCCATGCGTGATGTCTCACACTGCAGGAGTTCAAGGATATGTCGGAGCAGGTGCCAAAGTGTCAGAGTTGGCTGCAAAGCAATCTGAGATTTGGGAAATGTGGAGAAAAACAAAGAAATTTTTGGATTTTACCAGTTAGATCTCCAAGAAACTCCCTTTCCATCCTTTTTCTTTTGGTTTTGAAGTGAAAATTTTGTACATGAATCTTTCTAACGTTTCGATGTTGCATCCAAAAACCCGGGTTTGAAATGGTGGCCAAGCCGCAGTTAACTCCAACAGAAGGATTTCTTGCATGATCTTTCCGGGACCCTGCTGGACCCACAAAAAACGGAAAGGTCCTTAATCCCAGCCCTCATGTTGGTTTCGAACACAGAAGACATGGGAATAGCAATGCAACATATGGTAATAGAGCCAATTCTTTGGACTGAATCCGATCCTAGCGCGCCTACGGATCTCACGGAGATGATCTTTGGGGCGGAAGAAAAAGAACTGCTGAACCTGGTTCTAAACGCTGTTCCGCAACCAATACGGTTGGACATTGGAATGAATAGAAATCATTATGTTCGTTGATTCATGGATCTAATTGCTGTTACCGTTGACATATCATTTCATATACAAGTAACATAGTAACATATTATACCTCATCTACGGGTACACATGAATGATTTGATTTCTCTCAAAGCAGCGCCAGATTAAAGCCAATCCAGATCCTGGGTTACTCAACCTCCGGTGATTCACCTCCCCCAAGGCCAAGAGCGAAGTCGTACGCATGGAGGGTGAAGTGCAAGAGCTACAGGAGATGCTTGGCACAACAGTTTTGAAAAATGCTGGCCTCACCCCTTTTGATGAAAGTTAAGTTGGCACTCCAAAGGAAATGTATTGTTCATGGCTAAAATCCAGCACGAGTTGGCACTTGTTTTTTCTATCTTTATCCCATGGTTCCTAGGGTTTTGTACATCCCAGCAGAGTTGTTTTAGTTTGAAGCTGAAGGGAGATGAGCTCCATTCTCTCCTGGATCTCGTTCTATGTGCAGAATGTCTTGTAAGACTGTGCTGATGCAGGATGAGAACCTAAATTTTGGAGGATAGTGTATACTTGCTATTGATCAACACAATCATTTACCAGAGGATATCGCAAATCTGGTCAAGCATGAGGCAAGTGGTGCGACTGTCGCGGCAGAAGCTTGGTGATTTTTTTGATGGGACAAAGTTGAGATGTTTTCTTCAAGAAGATAGAAAAGTCTTGTGAGGAGAAACAAAAATCACAAAAATCCATGAATTTATATAGGAAGTAGTCATGAGAAATGTTGTGTTCATAACTCTTCAGGGAGAACAACTGGAAGAAACTCTTGGAGATTGCTACATCGCATGGGATGAGATGTTGAGAGCCCTTTTCATCTCAATGAAAGGGAGAAGTGTTCCACTCCAGTTTCTTCACATGATGGAAATTAGATGTTGGCATAGCACTTTCACAGACTGCAGCTGGGCATGACGATCTGTTACAGGCTTGGATTTGAAAGGAATCCAAAGCCCTTACATAAACGAATTTATTGATGTACAAACTCCACTGATATGTGGAACAGTGATTTTACTCATCACATCTTTCTGGAGACGTTGCAGAGTTCCTGAGCCACGGTTTCTGAGGAACAAACAGCTCCTGCTGCAGTTGCGCCAACAAAGGTTTCAGCACCAACAGGAATGCCAAAGACATGCTCCATGAAGATGTAATATGTACGATATATATATATATTATGTATATTCTTTGAACACACACACACAGCAAAAGCCAAAGCTCTGTTGATTCACATAAGATCCCAATTTTCCAGGAACAAGAATGAGTTCATTAGATGTTCAATATGTTTGGCTCCAATCTCTTCTCATTTGGAATGTGAGGCGTTGCGCTTTTGGCTCGTTTTTGTTGTTTGTATATGGTAGTTTGCTGTAATGAAACCGCCCTGTTGCATGACTCTTCCTTGCAGTATGCCATTTTGCCGTGTCAGGAGCTGCGTTTGTGCAGAAATCCTGCAGAGGCCATAGGGTAATTCCTGCCCAGACAGCTCAGTGCGGGATGTCAGTATGTCCATTTCTGAAGATTTCCTGCCAGGAGGGTCTGGACGAAGATGTCAATCTCTTGACCTATTTGCACGAAGCACCCGAACAAACAGACCTCCAACTCCAGAAAGATCTCCAACGCCACAGCACGGGAACTTGGGGAACCTCACGGGAGTTTGGCGAGACGAGTCAATGTCAGAGTGGAATAGCAACACAAGCGACTTAAGATGGGCATGGTTTAGGGAAGGGGTCTTCAGGGCATGCGGAAACATTTTGAATAAATGTACATACAAGTGGCAAGTGGTGGCGTCTTCCGCTTGCAGTTTTGTAATTTCAATGATTGGTGAAATTTAAAAGAAAAACTCGTTTATCGTCCATTCATAAAGAGTTGGCCCAAATCCCCGAAGTTGATTGCAATTTGACGACCTTCTCAAGGCTCCATCATCGATATTGACTCTAGAGCGCTATTGTGCGAACAACAACGAAACCTGAAGGAAAAGATTCCTACTAGGTACTTGTAAGCTTTAAAATAGGCCGATGTGGACAAAAGCATTTGACACATCAGACCCCCAGTATCCTGGAAGATTCGGCCTTTTTGAGGCGCGGATGTGCGAGTGTGCTTGAAGAGCGCGCTGAGATACTTGGATGTCATGGAAAGGCTTCCAAGTTTGAAAGTTTGAGCAAAGATGTTTTGACAGAATTCTGCTGTTACAGGATGTTCCAAGTTCAATTAATTAACTCTAATTCAGAGGCATTGAGCATCCGAGTATCCACACAGCCGCTGGACCAGTTTTGTATTTTGGTCAGTATCAATCATACAGTGGATGATTCTGAATTCTGTTACGCCCAAGTAGGTTATTTAATTGCATTAGTGGATGTTGCAGCTATTGGTCACCCAAATTCTCAAATTAAAAAAACTCATGGGTCACGACTACGACAGCAGCCTACATATGGTTTACTGGAATTTTACAGCTGGAACTAAACAATTCCTAACTTTTCTTCCAAGACCTTAGGGATGGACCCTGATGGGGTGGAGTCAGGACATGCTTTGCTGCAGCAGTTTGGGCAACTGGAGTTGGATCGCGGCATTGCCATTCCGATGGATGGAGTTTGTAGCCATGTGACTGGGAAGTTCGATGATTTCATGCGGGAGATTCGTTGCCTGGGGATAGATACAACCTTTAAAAGTGCAAGTTGTTTAAAGACAAGCCAATCCATTTGGCTTAAAGCGCTTGTTTTATCACGAAAGCTGGATTTTTCCAGCTGGAGTTTCCTTTGCTTTAAAGCAAAATATGTATTGGGATGGGTTCTGTGCCTTTTTGCCTGATATATCAGGCCTTTGGGGGGGGGGGGGTGAAGAG
>DF239946.1:82170-144712 GCA_000507305.1 Breviolum minutum Mf 1.05b.01 | reverse complement strand
GGGGTTTATTAATCACTACCCCTCATTATTAGTTGATGTTCATTGATTTTCTATGATTTTCTGTAGGTGAATATATACCATAACATGGATCCTATGGCTATGTCATTGCAATGTATAACTGTTACTCTTTCCAAGCTGAACTTTGCAATCCTGGAAATCTAACAGTTGGCAAATCCGAAGGTACCGCCCCAATGCCACCCCCCCAGGAAATACGGCCTTAAAGGGGGGATGGACGGTGGTTAATAAATTCTTTCATTAGGCCTTATTTCTTGGGGTGCCTTGGGGGGGGCACCCTCAGATAACGGGGAAGGATTAAGGAAATCCCCACTTCCCAGCGGGAAGCAGAATTCCCAATCAAAAAATGATAAGTTTACATCATCCGAAAAAAAACGGCGTATAAAAAAATACCTATATGGATGGATAGCATCATCCCCTATAGACAGATAAGCATAAGCAACTGGTTGGTGATTTCAACCCATCTGAAAAATATTAGTCAAAATGGGAATCTTCCCCAAATAGGGGTGAAAACAAAAATATTTGAAAGCACCACCTAGGCAAGGTTCTGGTCACTGCTTGGTCACTGTCTTCAAAATCAAACATCTCTGGCTTCGCTCCGTGGAAATGCCAACGTGGTTTCACCCCACCGTGGCACCTGGATTTGTTGTAGACCAAACTTGCCAAAGGTTTCTTCTCGAACGTATTCGAAAAAGGCCTGGCGTCCCAGGTTTTTGATCATTGGTGATCTAGATGTGTTGGGCCCAAGCATGGTGAGAGAAAACCCCAACATGCTACTTTTGAGCTGTTTGCTAGGAATCAACAATGTTCTGAGTTTGCTGGTGGTTGAAAGGGCTCATTTTCCTCAAGTAATTAGGGGTGAAAATAATCCGGATCCGAAACTACTGTTGATGGAAGAAATCCTGCACCATCTGGGATGTATAAAACCCTGCAAATAATGGTATAAACTACCAAGCTCAACTGGTTACAGTAGCAGGATTTCTGAACCATCAACAGTACTACCCCATGGATTGTGGAGCAATCCTGACTTTGGATGTTGGTGTGGCGCCACATGTCTGCGTGCCAAAACATGCCGTGAGAACAGGCGCATTCATCCGGGTTACATTGCAACTTACATGGCAAAAAGAAGGGACGGAACCTAAATTACCTTAAACAATCCACCAAGTTTTTCGCGAAACAGAAAAAAGATTCAAATGACACTGTTCTCTTGCCTCCCTTTTTACAATCTTGAGGAAGTGATGCCCATAATATACATGCCCCTCCCCCAAAAAAGAAAAAAACAACTGGCTTCAATATTCTTCAATCTTACTCCCAAAAAAAAACCTTCCCCGGCGTGCAGTTTTCGTGCCCAAATCATCCGACCTACCCACCTTGAAGGCGATCCGCAAGATACCAAGAATGGCACCGTTCCGATTGAAAGGAATCACTGCATAAACCTTCCGCGAACCGACAAAAAAAGGCTGTGAGTCATTGGGGGAGCGATGAACGGAGCGATTTGGGTGATCTATTTCCCTACGAATTGGGGAGCTATTTCGAGCCCCAGAATCTTCCAAATCACAGGGTAACTGGTTGAGATGGAGGGTCCAGGGTAACTGGTTGAGATGGATGCAACAAAATGCCAACGGAAAAATCCACTTGTGCCCAAATGATCATATTTCACCAACCTAGATTTCTCTGATATGAGGAGATGTTCCTTTCTCAGCTACATTTTGGGGGCCCAGGTCGTGTGAGGTCACCAGAAGAATGGCTTTAAAACTTGGGGTTTTAGATGGTTTTAGGCAACACTGCCAGACCCACCAATTGTAGTAAAGAAACACTTAGAGACTTAGATATAACCCCCCATTCATCCAGGTGTACGGACGGGACGACACCAACAACTGACAAGTTGTTCATCAGTGTTAGTAGCTTACTGGGTCACTGCAATTCCTAGAAATTCTACAAAACTAGGTTTTCACTTGTGGATATGACGAGAATAGTTTTTCCACGCAAATCAAGTATCTAACTACCAAGTGATCATCATGTGCTAATTAAAAGAAGTGCCATCATCACTATCCGTTCACTTCCAAAGCACAGTGCCTTCATGAGAATCTATGGGAAACCCCCCCCCCACTACCGCCCCGGCCTTGATACAAGGCGCCAAAAAAAGCCCTAATCAAGGGACACTAAGATTTACTAATCCCAAAATAAGGCCGGCTATTTTCCTGCGGGGGAAAATGGTGGCATAGAGGGAGGGTCCTGAAATTCTCTTGGCTAGTTGGCGATCGCTCCCATTTGTCAATAGCTGTTTCTGGTTCCCGTAATAGGTGGTACTGTAGGTGATATATAATCACCCAATTGGCAGTATATACCACTTATATACCACTTATATATTGCCAATTCGTTGATTATATGCTACCGATCCCACCTATTAAAGGAACCAGGTTTCACTCCATTAAATTTGCCCAAACACCATTCCTTACTTTTTGTTCCCCCAATTCTTGGGTTTCAACTCTCCGTGATGCTGCCGGTACACGGGCTGTACACAACTTCCGATGCCGAAAACTGCCTGCTGCACGTCTTTTCTTTAAATTTTGGACACATAGGACGCTCCGAGGTCATTGATGTGGCTTTCTATGACATGACTTTCTTCCCCCTGGTAAGTCAAAAAGATCCGAAAAAAAAGAAAGAATCCCAAGTGCTCCATGTATCCATTTGATGTATGGAATGCTTACTATACACTTTGGCCTTAAAATTTATGGTTTTCATCTTAGGTAAATAATTCCGTACCTGGAGCATATGGGAAATTAAATTGTCCCGGTAGAAATTGTGGACGCGCATCTTCCATCACTTCTCAGATAGCACACCGTAGAAATCTAACGGCGGTTTCATATCGTAAATGATGGTTTGGAAGCCATTTTGAGTATCTTTGTTAAAATTTCGCGGGGGTAGTCTTTTCCATAACAACATCTAGTGGTCTTTAGACCGGAAAACGGATCAAGCTTGAAGAAAGAGCTTCTGGCTATTGTGATGGAAATAAAGTCATCAGTTTCGGATAAACATAGATTGAAACCTTTCATAGGACCTAGGATGTTCGAAAAAGAAGAACCCGTGGTGAATGATGAGATGTTTTTTTTTATAAAATATCGCTGCAAATGTGTAAGTGTCTATATGTGCTGCACGCGTGAGAAATACACGGCGGATCATTCTTGACTTTCAGCTCCTTTCTATCTGGAAGACACACCATATCACTGAATTTCAAGTTTGATATCGCTTTCGCGTATGGTATGTATACAAGGTGGGCCCCTACTGTACCAGTTGCAAACAGGGTAGTTACAACCCATGTATATATAAATACATGTTTATATGGCCTTAAAAATGGGCAACTGGGGGTATTTTACCCTATTTCCTTGCTAAACGATCTTTTTAGAGTATGCCTGATTGTGAACGCCACAAAGCTATCCCGTACTTTGCCGAAAAAATCCACTAAAGAAGACCACCCGGTCTCCCAGAAAAGAAGAGCAAAACAACTACAGAAACAGTTTTCCAAAGGACACTTCACCGCAGAAATGAAACCTTCGCCTGGAATTCCCCAAGACCATTTAAAAGATAAGGCGTTCACTTTCACCAAACAATATTTTTTTAGGTGATGGAATTTTCATCATCCAAAATTGGGGGACTATAATTTTGATAGTCTTTGACTTCCAGGGTTTGGATAACTTTAGCAAATTTGATTGCATTTATTGGGTCCTGCCTGATCACCGGAAAACCCAGTATGATGTCCTGAAGGCGGGGACCTTCCCTTCGTAAAAGTTATGTTCATCAATCACCTTCCCAATCATTCTCTGACAATATGACTGGATGCCAATATGAAATGATCATCACTTGGCAACCCTTAGGTCCCCTGCTAAATGTGAAACTTTTAGTGGATTACAGGTAAAATCCCACCAAAGTCAAAGGGGCTAAGGGAATAAGGCTAAACTAAGATGTGCCAAGATCACATCAGCATACATTAGCCATCTTCCACTTGAAGGCTTTAAGCCTCAGCGTCCTTCCTCTTTGGGAATCCCGTGAGCGTCTATGACCCTATGCACAGTGCGTAGGCTCTGCGTTAACGACACGAATCAAGTTCCTCATACACGGCAATTAACGGCAAAGAAAATTCAAATGTGCACGTTTATATAATTGATACACCCCTGAATCAATACTGATTTCTGTGCAATTATGAACTTCATAATACGTTAAAGTAATGTACGCATTTTAGTATTGTATCATATTTGTATCATGTCACATTAAAACAAAAAAAAAACGGAAAACTATGGAAAGCTAACATGTCCGCTAAACAGGGGCAATTTGACAAGGAAAGGATGGTCTTCCAACCACTATCGTTCAGGCGACATGGTTTTGGTTCTCCGTAAAAGAATGAGTTATATGGATATGGATGAAATCCGTTAAACAAGTTGAAACCATACGAAACCCTATTAAAACGGGTGCATGTTTTTTTCCATCAGGAGTACGCGTCGGCGATTGTTTGATCATCTCCCCAAACTACGTGGGGTCAAAATGTGAATGAAACTGCCACATGCAAGGCCGTTTTGGAAGCCTTTTATGAGATATTTTGAAGTTCGAGAGCCTGGTGTGCTAACAATACATTCATTTTCGTTGTTCGCCAAGATGAGCAGATTGGTTGGGAATTCCGTTGAAGTTCAGCTCCCTTTCAACCACAAGTCTTCTTTGAAATGCTTGCCATGTTCCATTCAAGTGATGGAAATCGATGGCGCAGAATGAAATCAAAGGAGGAACTTGTTTGGGACAGAACCAACAAACATGATTTTGATAGAATAACTACGCTCTCGTGACCTTGCGCTCAGGATTTTTGTTGTTGCTAAGAATCTGCACAAACATGAAAGCGAACACATTGGCGTTTTCCCCTTATGACTATATAAGGGTGTTGTATGTTATTATGATATGGGATGATAAATACGGGAATTGGATGTATGATACAGGTGTGTGTGTGTGTGTGCGCAACTTGTAAAAGCCTATGGCGTTTCCAATTCTTGGCATGAGAAGCAGGTGTTAACACAGAATCTTCCACTGAAAGCAAGGAAGTTGATTGGGAGTAAGGTCGGTAGGTTTTGTTTTTTTTGTGTGTGTAACCCCTGAAAAAATATCCTTGCAATTTGCAATATGAATGCGCTTTTGAACTAATAATCGTGGTAAAAACAGAGCCTTTTTCGCACAAATTAGATAATTATATATATATTATAATATATATCTTGCAGGTTTTTTTTGGATGGGGTCCATTTCCTCTAATGATGCAGTTTCATGAGCTTTTTTCCAAAAAAATTGCCCTGATAATCATTGCAGGAGCCTACGGACGGTCGGATTTTAACTGCAAGCCAATGAAGCTCCAGATTGAACGTGCAGAGAGGAGCGCACCAGTGTTTCGTTTATTTTTTGTCCGTTGGACATGTGTTTTTTTGTTGAAGCAAAAAAATGTCATCCAACGTTAAGTTAAACAAGCTTCAAACAAAAGAAACATCTATACAAGGTGGGCCCCGTCACCGGTTCTAGATTTGAGTTGTAACCCGTACTGTATTTAATAATAGGGTTGTAACCCCAGCTACCCAGTGATTTCCGGCATTTCTATGAGTTATAACTCCATATACAACTGCTTTTTACGCCCACCTTGTGTAAGGGCAATAAGCGGGAGAATTATTGGAAAGTTCTTTGGAGAAGTTTGTGTTTTTTGTTGCAGTATGTTTGGTTTAGGTCACTTGTACCTGGGATATCTATAACCCATGGCCCAAAAAACCTACATGTTCAGAGGGTTTTACAGTAAATAACCTGGTTTTTAGGTGGCCTAAACCTTTATTTTTCATGGCTTTGGGGCCTCACGGTATAAATACATCGGGTTGTCCCCGATGCTGGTGGCAAATGAAGGTTTAAAAGATTAAAATACCCGACTTAAACGTATTATAATAATCCTGCTGATGACTGTTACTGGGCAGGGACAACCCAATATATACATATATATATATATTGGGTTATATCCATATGATTATCTATGTCTGCCTAAATACTGATTCACGGTGGATGTTCCGAAGGTTCACAGTTTCATTCCCTTCACAAACATGTATAAATGTTTATAAATGATGTTCCTCTTGTTGCAGGGTTTGGCAACCCCCAATACATGTATGTTTATATGTTACATGTTGATATTTTTGTATGCTTATGACTTAACTTATGACGTTTTTATTTCTATATCATCATCCCTTGTAATTGTCTTGGATTTAAGAATCGATTCCCCTGAAAAAAAACACCTCCATTTTTAAAGTGACCTTGTTCTTCGGCTTGGGTTTTTTTCTAACAATCAAAGCGGCTCCAAAAGAAAAAAGGCTCGACAGAAGGTGGGGGTCTCCCGAAAAACCTCGGAGGTTTTTTTGGTTGGGGAAAAACCACCACCCACCAAAGTCACTGTGACTGTATGAAGTCGCTGTGACTGTATGAAGTCGGATTTCGCGAGCCGCACAAGCGATGTTTGCGTGGGGCCACCCGGTCTGTACAACGGGGTTTGTTGATAGAGGAAGACTGTCACCATATCGGAGATTTACTCCACCATGGTCTTGAGCTTCCCCCGCCATGGTGCTAACCCACATCAATCAGCGCTTGAATCGCACCCAAAGCGATGGGTTTTTGAATGGAGGGTCGTCAAGAAACAAAAAAAGTACACTGTAAAGATTCAACATCCCAAAAACTCAACATCTCAAATTATATCTACATAAATGTTGTTTAATCTACATTCTAAATTAAAAACAGGTATCCTGGTGTTTCTGGATCTCAACTTCAACAAAAAAATGAGGCGTGTGTATATTGACCCTCCTTTCTTCCATTTGCTTCCTGTTTTTTTCACCAACAGAGTCCAGCCCACCCTCGTGAGAAAGAAACACCATTGATGATTTCGAGGGGATCTTTACAGCGGGATTTGTTTCGTCAGTCAGACTCGACCTCGAAACTACCTGCAGTTGGAACAACTTCGACAGGTTGCCCTAGGCATCCAGTCATATCTCAAATGATGATTGGGGTGTCCAATCAACTCCTCACCATAGTATTTAGATTCCATTACTATTCTCAGGAGGTGATTAGATCCCTAGGTTAGCTAATGTGCAGATTTTGTTACTCGTCCTCCCACAATCATGCTTCAGCGGAATTAGGATGTATCCCCAAGATTAGTTTTCTTGAATTTTCGGCAATTTTCCCCTTCTGGCAGAAAGGGAAACCAGCAATCATCTTGGGAATAATTTTGCTTACATTTGGACAGCTCGAAAAGATATTTGAGCCTTGCGAAACATCATCATCATCATCATCATCATCATCATCATCATCATCATCATCATCTTGGATATAGGGTAAGGACAAATGATACAGCTGCCGGGAACTGTTTTGGTTTAAAGCTTGCCCACCTTCCTGTGGTAGCCATGTATTTTGACCTCCATCACAAATCGACATTCATAGGTTGACTCTTAATGCAGAAAAAATGATGTGGATCTGTGTTCAGTACATGATATTACAATATATCCATGTAACATCATGTAACCTATGCAACCAGCAAACTTGTCATTTTTGTCCCTTGGTTTTTGACCAAAAAGGTTTCGTCAAGTCCAAAGATTTCACATCTGACTCCAGGTTTAGGGGAAGGTAACTCCCAGGTTTTTTCACGTCCTGAAACTCCCAACCAGGGAAGATGATGTGGTACCTACGGTAGCCCTGTGAACCCAGATGATTTCGTAAAAATTCCTCCAACAGAAATTTGAGAAAAAAATATGTAGGACATTTGCCTACCTAGTGAAATTGCCAAGGTTTTAAAGGTAACCCCCAGTTTCAAAATAGAATCCTCCAAAGCTTGATTTGGGGAATTTTTGGCCACAAAAAACGACTATTAAATACCCTCTGGTAAACTAAGATCGCTGGCTGGAATGTCCCATATTTCTAATAGGAGATACATCTTCATTCAAGGTCCATTATTCCAGCTACAGCTATGTTAGATTGATCCCCGAGTGTCACATAAACTTCAGGAATCTGAGGCAAAGCCACAAAATAGTGCCCTTTCCTGTAGGTTTTTTTACACCCCGGAAGATCAACATGGAACCTGATAATACACCCGCAAGAGGAAAATCCTCTTCCAAACCATCAAGTTCGATGTTAATCTTCGGGGGTGTATTTGATAAGTTCAAGATGCCAAATGAAAGCTACACAGCCGTACCTAAAATGCAAGTGGCCGTCATAAGGCATCATCTTTGTGGCCCTAAACACCTACAAAATTCACACTTGAAAACTATTTCCAGCAACCCCAAAAATTGGTGCTTCGGCTCTTTGTCCAAGGGGGCGCATTTTGAGGTTCCAAACCATAAGTTTTGGGGGGTGACCTATGCCTTTCACCGTCATCCACCGTTGCCTCCACCTTCATCATTCCACTATTCCACCCACCACTCTGAGTGCCCCCATAATCAACTCTGTTTTTTTTCGGGGCCACAAAAAGAGGTTTAAACAAAAAGAAACCCTGTCTGATGAGTGTAGCACGAAGGTACTGCTTTCATCTGGCACTGGGCCATCTTCAATATCACCTCATAAAATCACCCGGAGGTGTCCATGCTTGTAAGATCATCCCAGTGGATATAAGTGGTTAATAACCATGGTGATCGTAAATCCCCTTTCAGTAGGGTTGTGGGACCCCTTCCAAGTGGCCTAAAAGGCTTATAAACGGTGGTTTTCTAACTACTTGCTAACTGGAATGATCTTCCAAGTGGCGAAGGATGAGAAGTAGATGTTGGGGGTTGAATGATTGAGTGTTGTCTGTTGTAAGTTGTGGTACTGCTGATGGCAGAAATCCTGCACCAGTTAATAGGTAGCGTAACCCATCATTCTAAGGGTTCTATACATCCCAGGTGGTGCAGGATTTCTTCCATCAACAGTACCACGATTGGTAGGCGTTTTCTACACAGCCTAAATACTTGGAGACCTGCTTGGAAACGCAGGTGCGGATATTGCAGCATGCCGACTCACGGACAAATGTCTATAGACAACCAAGCAGTCATTATCATGGGAATCTAAGGGTGCCCCCCAATGCCACCCCCCTCAAGAAATAAGGCCTTATTAAGGGACTATTAACCATTGATTTCCCTTAATAAGGCCTTATTAGGTTCTTATTTCTTGGGGGGGTTGGCTTTGGGGGGGGTACCCTTAGATTGCCATGGCATTAATTGGCAAACCTTGAAACTTTTCACTTTTCCATTTCTTTACACCCAACGACTCGGTGGAAAAAATACATTTTCAATGAAGAGAGATCATCTCTGGTTGGTGGTTGAACCAACCCATTTGAAAAATATTATATAGTCAAATTGGATCATTTCCACAAGTAGGGGTGAACATAAAAAAATATTGAAAACCACCACCCAGATCTCATATTTTTAGCGAGTCACTTTATTATTTGGCTGCTCTGGAGACCAACCCCAGAAAGCTAATTGCGTCCTTCAAACCTCTATACAATTATACTTTTCAGGGACAATACTGTTCTTCCTAAAGATCCTAAGAAACTTATACACAGCTACACCACCACTTACTTGGAATCGCCCACAACAAAATGCCACTCTCGATTGTTCCTTTTAAACCCTAAGCTGTCCACCCCATTCAACTACACCACAACTCACTTGGAATCAGCACAAAAAATATGCTACTCTCCATGTCTTTGTTGAAACTCAAGTCTCATCTTTTATACAAATAGACCGAGGACAACAACAAATGCCACCACTCTCCAACCAAACAAATTCTTCAATCCAAGTATCTTTCATGTTCCTTTCGACCACCCAATGCGGCACGAAATTCGTTCATATCCAGCTCACCCTCCATCTTCGCGATGATGACCGCCGCCACGGCGTTGCCACAAATGTTTGTCAAGGAGCGGCACTCTGACATAAACTTGTCCTCGGTTTTTTTTGTGGGAATCTACTAGGTTGGACCCTACCAGTTATAAGAGCTCTATAAGGCCTATAAGTAGGGTGAAATAAAACCCCTGTTATCCCATTGATTTTGTTGCCATTCATTATGGGCTAAAAATCACCCCATGTTTAAAAAACTGGATCCGGGGGCCCACCTTTGAAAGGTAACCTTTCCCAGGAAAATAGACCAAAAATTTAATGGATAACATTCATTGTCCATTTAAAAAAGGGCCTTTTTTGGTCTTCAGGGGAAGGTGGCATTGCCGGGGTCAGCAGGCCCCTGAAAAAACAGGAGCGGAAAACTTCAAAGGTGAAGCTGTGTTTTTTTTCAGCGCAAGCTGTGTACATCCCGAAATTCAAGAGGATTTGGTGCCAAAAATGATGGCTTGGAAAATACACATATCATTTGAAACATAGCTATTTTGGGTATCTATGTTAAGTTTCAGGGGGTACATGTTATTTATGAAACTTCAGGCATGATGTAATGGTCAAACATCTTATCGTCAAAAAGGCCACAACATGTATATACAGATTGTGGGCTGAAATTCCTGCAAAATGCCTACTGGTTCCTAACACAATTACGGAGGTGACAATATGGCCACCAATGGCCACCAAAGAAAGGACGAAAACGGCTACTCTTCCCAAAACGAACAAAGCCCTTGAACAAGCTAGTATCCCAGGAGGAAAGTAGTCTTGCAACCACCAAGCCTGTGTGGCCCTGATACTTTAATTAATGGATACCCAAATGCACCATGGAACTACGATTGTTTTTTAAAAGCATCCATTTGTCAAATTTCTCATTGAGTCACCTTGAAGTCCCCTGTGTTGAAAACTCTTCACCCAGTGAAGTTCGAAGCCAAACATGAAAAAAAACAAAACCTACAGGGAGTTGACTCTTTCTGTGGAATCAGTGGTTTTTAGCACAAGAAATCCCCTGGCCCAAAAAGAATGGCTATTCATACGGCCGTCGGCCAACAAAAACCAAAAGGTTTTCATGCAAAAATGGGCGCAAAAAGGGACAGGATGCGCATCAGGATGCAACGAATGTGGCCCCTCCATATGAACCCTTCTTCAGTTTCATAAGGAACTGACAATAGCTTTCAATTCAAGTGAGGCTGTAAGGCCCGCCAATTCGGAAGGAGTAACATAGTAATAAGCTATGAAGAATATATGTTAGATGTATATGCCAGTAGCATTCATCAAAACATACATAAATTAGGAATCATCAAACAAAAATCGCTAAAGAAAAGTTCTCAAGTCATCACACTGAACCCGTCCAAGTCCATCTAAAAATCTGAACCCACTCGTCCACATGTATCCAAAAATATGTTTATCTATAGAGGCAACTGAAGTCCAGAAAAAAACCCAACTTCTAGCTCCAGATTTCACTGATCTTTTCATGTTTTCCTAGTCTCTTATGGTGGGTGATTCTTACAAACAAAAACCGTACAAAAAATCAACTCCAAGGAGGCCTTCCCATGGATTAAGACGCAATCCGAAACTGGCTGGCCAAAGGCCGCCGAGTGTCGATGCCCAAGACGATGGCCATGCCAGCGACTAACTCCTGGAAAAAAAAAACGACAGTAGGCCCGGCCCCATGAAAAGGTTTTCAGAATGCTCCAGGTTTTTTGGTAGCCTTAAAATTTAGACTCATGTCATGTTCTGAAGTGCATTTGCTGTTTGTTTTCTACAGCTCTAACATGGAGGTTTGGACCACGACTTTTGCGAACACAAAGGGTTTTTGAATCCATCGCATTGCTGTAAGCGATGAAAAGCCCTTGCTTCTTGGTGCACAAGGACTTGAATCACATCAAGTCTGCAGTATTATACGCCGTAACATCCCTTCCAAACTTCACAGGCACAGCCGGCACAGCCCCTGAAAATGTGACACCCCCGTGCTCCACCCCCCCCTCCAAACAAAAAGGCTCTCTTAGGATCTTTCAAAAACCATCCAACCATCATGTGGCTCAGAGAGGCCCAAAAGCTGAACAGATTGGTTTTGACGGTGGATTCAATTCTCCCATATGAATCTCTGAATGCCCCAGGACCCATGGGCTTGAAGCTTAAATGTCGTGGAATCAGCCTGTTTCAGTTAGTGAAATGTTGGGAAACTGGAAGTATACACCCCCCGAATTTACTTAACGCATGACAAGTCGAAAAAAATCACCAACTTAAGCATATTTACCTATCTTGAAGATCTAATCTCCTTCAACCAAAAAAACAATGGGTGAAACATTTCAATGACTTTTCCAACAAAGCCCTGTTAGTTTATATCTTTACTGCCGTGTTTCATCCCAACCTTTCACCACCCTCCCTTCACCGGCCAACCCTTCCCTTCCAAAGCGGTCCGGATGGATAGATCCTAAGGTGGCCGCCAAGGTGATGAAGCCAGCACCACTGACACCAGCAGCACCTTTGGAAGTTAACATGGCAACGGCCAGCACCTGAAAATTCACATGCCACGGAAGGGAGGTTTAGCACACGAGGATGTCCTCGAGGTTTTGTGGTTTTTTCGAATGGGGATTTTGGAAAAATAAGGTGGGGATTTGTTGTGAAGACATGATCCAAAATGAGATTTGATGTTGTTGTTTTTAGTTGAGACATTTGTTGGTTGCCCAAAAAAAGTGGAGTTGGGTCAATGTATTGGGTGTGTTATGTGGTTGGAGCGGTTGGTGGTTGAGTTGATGTTGTGGAATATCTTTCATGTGGAAAAGGTGGTGAAATAACATGGTTTCAAGTTGTAATGGAACAAAAACCCATCCCCACCGAGGATGGTTTACCGGTGAAAATCTGTGGAAGCTGTGATGCGATAGGGTAACTGGGGGAAATACCACCCTACTTCACGGGGATCTGGAATCCTAGGTGGGTCAACTGTTGGGTTGTTGCTTGTCAAATGATTCCAACATGGGCTCAGCTTGATTGGTGATGGTTGAGCCTATTCTTGGAATCTCTTCTGATTAAATTCCTCCACCTTCAATCCTTCATTTGCCTTCTTTGCTGGGAGATTATTATGTCATGCCCCCCCAAACAAAAATACCTGGATTTTTTCGTTGGGCGTTTTCATCGGCCCTTCATTTCCCACGGTTTGTTGTGTTGGGCCTTAATCTTCTCAGGCCAGCTGAGGTTTACCCCCATGCATTGGCTGATGAAGAGCGAGGTCAGAGTCATATAGATATTCCTAGGGGGCCGAAACGGAGGAGGATATGCCAAGTTGCAAAGGGCCAAAGGATGGGAAGGGATAGTGATTAGTGTGAAAAAAATGACTGGTTTCCAGTATACGTATACAACGCGGCAATTGATGCATTTTGTTTGCAAAAACATTGTCACAGATTTATCCATATTTATGTTTCTAATCAATGACATTGTTTGAGAAACAGAACAAACCATGACATATATTGATTTGTGCAATATTTATGTAACTGCACAGTGCATGTGGTAAACATCTATAGTAACTATAGAGTGCTTTAACACCCCCGGATTTTTGTTTCACGCCAACACTTGGTGTTGTTTTTTTTAAACCTCTCCAAAAGCATCCCCCCAACTACGAGCCCGGAACCCTTGATTTTGCAATTTAGACCCTAAAACCTAGGTCTTTTGCAAAGTTTGGAATGTTTTGCCTAAAATTCAGTCATAGTATTTGAGAACTTAGGCATGATTCAGCAGCATGAATTTCGGGGCTCCGATTTCGGGCTCCAGAACAGGCCGCCATGCGTTCGCCAAGCATCGTGCCATCCAAGTTAAAGGAATAGCCCAGTGGAACGACCAGGCCCACCACAGGCTTGGAAAGCCCCGCTTCCTGAGAATAAACATGTGATCAAATGTGGGCAGTTATCGGGGATTGAGGTTTACCCTACCATTTTCCAAGGGTTTTTTGTTATACAATGTTCGATCTACATGGTCATCCTCCCCGATTTCTGAAGCTTGCCTTCAGGGTGGAGATTCGATTGCCAGGCTGGTGGTGAGCATATGGGGAGGTAGATTCGATGCCAATTTCTTACAGAGTTTTCTGTGAAAAAAAAGATACCCTCCCTGAAACTAACAGCTCGCACCTGAAAATGGTTGGTTGGAAGACTAGCTTCCTTTTGGGATGCCCTATTTCAAGTGCTATGTTGGCTTTAGGGAGTGTACACCCCTGAAGTTTAACATGGTTCACCTGAAAATCAGCCCCTGGAAGTTTGGAGATTCCTATTGAAAACCATCACTTTTGAGGTTCCATGTTAAACTTTGGGGGTGGACATGAAAAGCAAACCAAGATATGGAACAACAATGGAAATCCCGGAATCCCTCATCTTCAAGATATTATAGACCATTTTTAAGTATCAAAAACGGACATCCGTCATTTGCACCCAAAAAGATTCACTACCCTCCCGAAGTTGAACATAGCCCCTGAAAAGTTACCTTTCCAATAGGAAAGTAGTCTTCCAACCATCAATTTTCAGGGGCTATGTTAAACTTCGGAGGTGTAAACTAAACACTCCACTTCACACCCCGCACCTGAAGCCTCTCCATCAAGGAAGGCAATGCACTTTCGGAAGAAGAGGTAGCCAAGACCAACAGCAACCTCCCAAGAGTTGGGAGCAAAACTTTAAACGAATTATATCATTGTTCCAATTAAAGGCGCCTGCCAATTTTCCCAAGGGATTTTGTTTTAAATTGGGGGGGATGAAATTACCTTACAAAACATGGTTCTTTCTACAAAACATGGAAGTATACTGACAGTAAACCCTACTGAAAACCCCAATAATAAGCCATATACGAAAAGGAAATTTCATCTTCCAAACATGCAGCCTGTCGGGCCTGTGTTCGTTTCAGGCACGGGTAAGGAATGAAATGATCCAATTTAAACCCCTGCAGATCACACTGGTTGTGACAACTTCTGATTTTGAGCGGGCTTGCGGTTAGTCAGGGGACAACAAGCTTCTATAAACTTGTGTGTTGCATGTTTGTCACATTCTGCCCTGGGTATACAGTATCTAGTTGGTGGTTTCCACCCATTTGAAAAATATCCTCGTCAAAATGAGTTCATCTTCCCCAAGTAGGGGTGAACATAAAAATTATTTGAGTTGCCACCAGCTATGCCACCTAGGTATGCAACGTATCAATAGTCAATAGAATGGCTGGCCGTCCTTTTTGAATCTTCCTTTGCCTCTGATTACAACTCCTATGGGTAATTCCCCTCGTTGAGAAGGGAGATTTTTTACCTCAGTAGACCCTACTGAAAACCTTTGTCAAGTAAAATTAGTGTAACTAGGGATTTGCATCTCCATGTGCAGTATTGTTTCAAGAATATACTGTACACCCCCGAAGTTTAACATAGCCCCTGAAAAATGATGGTTGGGAGATTACTTTCCTTTTGGGAAGGTAACTTTTCAGGGGCTATGTTAAACTTCAGGTGGGTGATATTTTCGTTCAAGTACATCAGATCCCAAGATAATTATCCTCAGCAACTTCACTTTCTACTCACGCAAAGTGTCCATGCATCTTTTCTTGAAGCAACACCAAAAACGTGTTGAAGGCAGAGGTTCAGGTGTTTTTTTCCAAGTGGTACTGGTTACTAGTTATGATGGTTTCAACGCCTGAATCTATCACACTGGATCCAACAATGCATGCCAAAAGTGCAACTACATAAGTATATAGTTATTGATCACCCGAATTGGTTTATAACTAGCGATCCTTACGGAAATATAGGCAATGAATATTAAGGCGGGTGCATGATTCCCTGATTCCCCAAAAAAAAACCACCAAACAGTTAATGGATGATGTGGGGCCCAGTTTGGAGTCATGTAAAGATATATAAAATCTCCATCAATGCTTTTAGCACGAGGTTTCCCAGCACCGGCAACTCGTTGCCGGATATATCACTAAAACACAACAGTTGATATCCCCGCCATGTTGGGCTGCAAGAATCTCCAACTAAAAGGTCCAACTGTTTCAGAACAGTACTATCAAGTTGAATGGACTTCAGAACGCGACGAAAATAGTGGTACCCCCAAATCATCCATTTTAATAGGGTTTTCCATTATAAACCATCCATATTGGGGTACCCCTATTTTTGGAAACACCCGTATCAACAAACAAGACACAAGGAGCATGGCTCCTTATTAGACCTTCCCAAAAAACCTGTCATCCAATTTGAGCTATAGCTACCAATTTTTCTTCCGGCATTTTTTGTTGGGTCATCAAAATTCGACTTCTCAAAAGCCAAAGGGCTCGCGCTTGAGATAGTAAAGAAAGCGGAAGATATTGAATCCCGCACACAAGCATACCTGAAATTCACGGGCTGTCTCAACAAAAAAAATCCACGTAGGATGAGGCTGCAATTTTTAAAGCTTTGGGTTAGCGGCTCAGCAATTTTTCCCCAGCATTGCTTTGTGACATTGGGCAGGTTCTAAAGAAACAAAAAGATCACACAGAAAAACAGGGGAACCGAGGTGTTCAAACGTCATCCGAAACTCCTGAAACGTGTGTTTCAAAAGTAGCCCCGGAAAACTGCTGGTATCCTACTCCAACTACTACTCTTACTACTCCTACTTCTATTACTAGTACTAAGTAGATGTATGATGTCTAACCTACCCATTTCCAGGCATTGGGAGTTTCCCTGCTACCCTGCTAACAAAAACCGGCCTCTAAATTTGCGGAAGAGGTTCTAAGCCGAGAACGCCGATGACGAAGAAAAGGGAGGTGAGGTAATTTGTGATCACCAAACCCAGCAAACTCCTGCCGGGCTGCCCATGTTGAAGAAAAAATTCTGGACTCTTCGGATAGGAGAAAAAGAATGGAAGGTATTTTCTTAGTTCCATTCTTTTCCAAGCCAGTTAAAAGGGGTTGGCATGAGTTTTTCTAAGGCCCTATCGGATGGTCTCCAGTTCTTCGGTACGACATGTTTTCCAAAAGATGTCAGAAACGCTGGACATGAAGGACTCTCAAAGGAAAAATTCAGGATGGAGGGAGGTAGATCATGTTTTTTTGGCATGAAAATCCACCCCTCAAACTGACAAAGGACTAAGTATATATACAAAATACAACTACAAATATATCACAAATCATAAGTAACATTCACTACCTAAACAAGTTGTGTACCTATCTTCATCCTTTCTGCTTCCACTTCCCAGTAACCAACACGGATTCCCAGACCGACCCTAGGGTTGCAATGCCATACTTCCCCACGGTGTGTGCCATCGCGCCGAAAGCTCCAAAGGGAGCAAACCTTTCGACCAATCCGAGAATCTCCAGCTGATTCCGGAAATAGGAAGGGCTTGGAGATATGATATGTATATATATTAAGATATGTGTATATATCAAAAATATATATGTAATTAAATCTATATACACATCTAAATGTATATATCTAGAAATGCAGTTTTATGTATTTATAAATGTATGTATATGTATATAAACATGTGTACGTACATAGATAAGATATTACAAAACCCCAAAACTAAGGCAAGGGACTTTATACTTGATAAGGTATGTATATACTACATTATACTACCAGTTTAGGTGATTCATGGTGATTCGATGGTACCAAACCCACCTGTTACTCGAAACGTTTTGAACAATTGACTTTCATTGTTGTATACGCCCCCTAAATTTAAGATACCAAGAATGATGGTTTGGAAACTTCTTTCAATTGTATGGCTATTTTGCGTATCTAATATGTATCTATCTTAAAATTCAGGGAGGGGGGTACATGAGTACATATTTCATCCACTGTTTGCAGTGTCTTCTTGGGGGGGATGGATTCTCGAAAACGTGATATTTATATATATATATGCACACTTTAGCAAAACAACATGGAACAGGATCCTTGAAACCATGGTTATTTAACATGGCACCCCTTAAGTATAGATTGCTATAGATTTTTTGTAGGGGCCAAAAAAGTCTTTTCCTAACATCTTTGTCTCAGTGTGTCTCCCAGTGCTTGGTTGGGTCACCGATGAAAACCACCACCTCCTGAGCCACCAAAAATGAACGAAAAAAAAGCCTCCCGGGCCATCGTTTCTCTGGTTGGTGGTTGAACCAACCCCCTTGAAAAATATTAGTCAAAATGGGTTCATCTTCCCCAAAGTAGGGGTGAACATAAAAATATTTGAAACCACCAGCTAGGTTTCTTTTGAACATCCACATCCGGGTCGCTTCATAATGATCTTCACCACACCAAACATACCATGAGCCACTTGGTCGATCATGCTATGCAAAACCTCCACCTTGTTTTGGATCCAACGATCTCGAAACCCGATTTCAATTGATGTCCAAACGGGAATGGGAAAAACGAGAGTCATGCAATTTCTCGGTTGCGGCTTACCTTTTTTTTTTGGTTGGGAGGGGGAGGGATGTATCAATGATACATCACATACAACCAATTTCACTCAACATTTCCCACTAACTAGTGGCTGGAAGTTCCAAACGTTTTTTCCGGTGCTGCCCTTGATAAGACATGTCCCAAAACCCCCAAAAACCGACGGCGCTTCCAAGCGAAAAAAAGTCATCATGGAGATCACTGGTTTCCAAGCTCCATGTGTTGTTGGAGTAGATCCCCTCTTGCACCCCCCTTGGATCTACAACTGGAAACCTGGATCTATAACTGGAAACCTGGATGAGAAAAACTCCCAAAAATTAACGAATCATTTTTGTTGTGACCCTGAAAATAAGGCAACAAAAACCCCAATGAAAGGAAGATAATGGGAACTTCCAAGCACCAATTTGACAACCGCCTACCCTACCAGTTATATCAGTTTAGCACCGAGACACGCTAAACTAATAGCTTGGGAATCTACGGGCGCAATACAAACACCTCCAATGCTGCAAAATTTCCCCTGGAAATAGCCGGCCTTATTTAACGGATTGTTAATCTAGTTATATCTAGTTGGTGGTTTCAACCCATCTGAAAAATATTAGTCAAAATGGGAATCTTCCCCAAATAGGGGCGAAAATAAAACATATTTGAAACCACTACCGGCCAGTTATTTAACGCATTGTTAACTAATCATCACTGTCTTTCAATCATAGGCATTATTAGGGTCGGATTTCAAGGTGGAGGGTGGCATTCGGGGGGGGGAGGACAATGGTCAAACATACGTCAACCAAATACAGTGCCCCTTTGATTCAAAATAAAACTTATATTTCTTCAACACGAACCCGGGTAGCATTTCTTATGGTTGGGGGGAAGAAATGCTTGAAGTGGAGAAGCCGAGCACAAAAAAAATAACTCAGCGCCTTGTCCACTCCGATCAAGGCGAAACCAAAGATCACGGAGAAGAACAAGACCTGGATTCCAACAAACTGGCTACACAACGGAAAAACAAAACATGAAATCTGGATATTGAATCTACCCACATCTAATCTCCATACACTCCCAACAAAACGAATGGCTGGAAAAACTATATTGACATTTGTTTTTCTTTTCACATTGAGGGATTCCTTTGTCAAAACCGGGAGTGAATGTTCAGGTTCCAGTCCTTTCGTTTTCGGGAGGTTTCACCTAGACCTAGACCTTTCGTGTTGCCACCGTTCTTTCATCTAGGTTGGTTACAGCTGGGATCGGGAAGGCACTTTTCACAGACTCGTGAAGTTCTTGTTGACAGTCACTGGTGTTGGGCATGAAAGATGCATGACTTTATCTACCTATGGAAAACATAAATCCCCCCATGGTACTGATGATGAAACTAATGATGAATCATGATCTGTTTAACGTACTTAGTGGCTCATGGTGCTTAGAAATTAGTTAAGAAGCTAGATGATGACACTATACTCATAAAGGGAATAATATAGTTAAAAATAAAGAAGGTGAAAGTAGTTATAATGGGGAACAACTATAGTTATAATCCAACTATATCCCAACTTAGAACTACTAAGCACAATGAGCCACCACCGGCAATAGAATCTGAAACCACATTTCATTAGGGTGCCTTTTTTTGGTGCCAGCTCATGTCAAAATCAGCGCGGGCAAGTGCAGTTCATACTAGTAGACAATACAAACATATACATATACATGTTTATATATATATATACATACACATTCTACTGTATGTATGATGTATTTGGGCAGACTTTTGCACTGTATTTCCTAGACCCAAATAAATTCAGGGCATTTTTTAAGCTCTATCCGAAATTTCTCATTGCACTGGTGGCGAAAAAAAAAAGGTATCCTGGATTAGTGGCTTCTTAATTACTACCGCCATATAACAGCTAAGGATCAGGGGGTCCCCATACCGACCAACTGCTCATCTGAAACAACACAGGATTCTCACATTCGGAGCCACCCTAGCCAAAGGTCTTCCGACACAAATCTTCTCCAAATTTCTGACGCCCGGACTGTTATATTTTTGGGCTTTAACTCATGCAAACTCAACGAAAAACATGTTCAAAAAAAACAAAGCTGACTGCAAAGTGATGGGCGATATTGCGCGGCGGTTGAACTAGGGGATATGATATACACTCCTGATTTTTGTAAGATGCTAACAATGACACTTTTGAACTTTGGACTAATTATATTATAGCTTTTACAAATCCGCACGTTTCGTGTCCATCCATGCAAAAAATTCGGGGGGGATCCTCTCCCTAAAACAGAACATATAGCCAAAACAAACATCTTTGTCCCCCTTGAAACCGGCGCTTTCCTTCCTTTCTTTTTGGGAGGCCTATGTTCACAGGCAAACTAAAACCACCTTTTTCATTGGCGGTTTTCACACCTGGAGGATTTCGCCATCTACAAAGGCACTCACCACGGTGTTGGGTACCTGAGATTTTTTGTTGAGAGAAAATAGCGATGGGATATGATGCGATAAAATTAGCTGAAGTGGTGAGGTTTGAATATTACATCACCGGTGATATGTGATATTTGGGGTTGTATCCTATCAATTTCAAGTGGTGTAAGATGACACGGGGTTTAAGTTAGTATGGGTATTTGGACTCCAGCATTTAAAGCGCCATTTTATAGCGTGCACTGGTGAACTCTAACTATACAGTCGGACCGGAAAGGTACGCCTCATGGCTAAAAACATCGGTTTCCGCATGGAACTACTAGGCACACCTAAGGTGCGCCTGGGTGTGCCTGCCTAGCAGTTCCCAATGGAACGCCGCGTTGAAACACCCATATTTTCCAAACAAAACCAGGTAAGAAACACGCACTTCCTATTGGAACGCCGATCGCAAAGATCAGTTTCATATCAAAACCAGATCAAAAAAGATCAAACAAAAACGACACAAATCACAATGGAACGCCGACATCCAATGTAGAGCTGTGGGGCATGTTAACCAGATGCAAAGAGAGGTCCTAAACTATGGTTTCTCAATGGAACGCCCAGGCCAGCCAACACTTGTATTCAAGAAGAGAAAATAATAAGTTGCAAAACCTCTTCCAGCTGCAACTTTGAACAACTGGACTACATAGCAATTGGACTGCTGATATTCTGCAGTTTCCTATCACTCCACCAAACCTAATACCCAGCGGGACCATCTAGGCTTACAGATTCTAAGAAAAAAACGAGACACAAACGAGACTTAAACGAGACCCAAACGAGACCCAAACGACACCACAAACAAGAAACGTACTACAAAGTACTACTCCAGTACTAACTTGTACTACAAAGTACCACTCCAGTACTAGAAAGTACTACTCCAGTACTACCCTGTACTACAAAGTACTACTCAAGTACTACAAAGTACTACTCCAGTACTTCCTTGTACTACAAAGTACTACTCCAGTACTACCCTGTACTACAAAGTACTACTCCAGTAATAACTTGTACTACAAAGTACTACTCCAGTACTGCTCTGCACTACAAAGTATTACACCAGTACTACTCCAGTACTACAGCACTACTCCAGTACGGTATATAGATACAAATGCAAACCCACGTAAAAAAGCAACTGTATAAGTCATTGTGTTCGCCAGCGCTAAGAAAAATCATGCGAACGCCCAGGTTTCAATAAATATTTCAGATTGATTTTCACATGTCTGATCCCCAAATCCTGAAAATAACATGAAAAACCTAGATCCAAAGCGCAAATACATGAGTACACTAAACATGTATTTCTAGAACACCATGGAACGCTGACTAGGCACACCTTCTTAAAAAAACAGTCCTGCAACTAAATATGATGATTTCATGCACTAGGCACACCTTTCCTGTTCAATAGTAAGCATTCGAACTAGCCTTTGAATCATTTCTGAATATTTAAGGGACATCATCTATCGATGCACTTCTCTTTACAGGTATTTACCCAATGAATCTTAGTGCGACATTGTGGTACGGTGCTTTTACATCGACACAGGTTCCGGAACGATCTCGACCTCGGATTTTTCTTTTCCTTCTCTGGCTGCTTAATTGGTATCACACCACATCACTAAACTACTCCTTTGGGAGGCTGTAAGATGCTGCTAAGATTCTCACAATGCACCCCACCCGGTTGTCCAAAGTCGTAAACACCCTCTCTTTTCGACAACAACCAAACTAGATGGTGGTTTTTCTCCTACCCACCTAGCAAAGATATATGCACAAGTCAATTGTTCATCATTTGCACCCAATTTTCAGAGTAAAAATTGAAAAAATGCCTGAAAAATGGGTGTATCTCCAATAGCAGTTACCTTTCAAACACAGCCATGTTTCACTGAACCATGATCGTTGGATAAAAAAGCCTTTGAAACCCACCACCTAACAAAAAACGGCCGCCTACCTACATGGATGTTTCCGAAACTAGTGGTACCCCCAAATCATCCATTTTAAGAGGGTTTTCCATTATAAACCATCCATTTTGGGGTACCCCTATTTTTGGAAGCACCCATATATATGTCACATGTCGCATAAGATGGCTGCATAACTCCAAAAACGTCGATAATCTCAAGCTGAGGCTTGTCAGGAATGCTTCAAGCCTTCAAAGAAGACTCCAGTCAAAGAAGACTCCACAAAGCCACCGAGCCACGATGCCCATGACGAAGTCGAGTGTGGAATGGTGTTCCGCTTCATCTTGGTACTTCTTCACTGCATCTGCATCAGGTTCCTGAGTTCGAAAAAAGGCTTCCGAAACGTACCCTCCCGCAGAAGTTTTTCATCCAGCCAGTTGGGGTGCTGAAACATGCTGTGGTGCTTTGCTTGTGGAAAAGATCCCTTTCCTTTTAAAGGGGCAGTTTTTGGCCTAGTTTTCTGGGGGCGAAGTCGTTTTTTAAACTTCGGGAGGGTTTGTTATAAGGGAAGGGGGGGGGGGGGCAACTGGGAACCCTACGTTTTTCTTACAAAACCTTAAGAAACCTTGGCAGAACGATAGGCAACTATAGGAAAGATTGGAGATCCCCCCAGGCCCATTGGCATGTTCTCCAAAATTATGGCATCCAAGAACAATCTAGTAAAGTGCGGCAAAGTAAAAAAAACAACACGCATATAACATACCTCTAAATATACGGTATGGAAGAGCTAAGGTGAACTAGCCAGGTTTTGCAAAACAGCCTATATGACGTTAGCATCATAAAGTAACAAATGTATAGCATATATTAGTCTAGTAAAGTTTTCTGTTCTTAATTAAATATGTATATAAATATATCTACACTTTTGATGCACCTAACTATATATGTCTTGGATCTACCCCCCACCCAGCATGCCAGTGGCAAATAAAGGTTTGTTGAGAGATTCCGCACTTTCAGAATGCAATAACTGATATAACTGATCCTGTTGACTGGAAATTTCTGGGGTTTTTGGGGTAGATCCAATAGGTATTCATTTGGATGTTTCCGAAAATGGTGGTACCCCCAAATCATCCATTTTAAAAGGGTTTTCCACTATAAACCATGCATTTTGGGGTACCCCTATTCTTGGACACATCCATTTGGGTTTGCACTCAAAATCCCGCAAAACCAAGGCACACTCTTCATGCCACGTCCTGGTTGCACCACTTCGCCCACCATCAAACCAATGAGCAAGGCCTCGGCTTGTTAGATGAAGGGAAAACATCAAGCTTTCCAAAGGCAGATCAATTGAGATTTATGTTAAGGGCCTAATTGTCAGTTGTTTAGGTTCCACTGCTAAAATACACTAAAATAGCAATTCAGGTCCATTTTCCAGCCAGCCATGATAGTTTATCATAGTTTATCAGAGGGTAGCTCCTTTACAGCTTATTACTTCGATTTACTCTAATCAATTTGTGTATGAATAGCCTTTCTCTCTCTCCAGCGCCATCAGTGCTGTCCCACAAATGGAAGTGTGGCTACCAATAACCTTTCACAGTAAGGGTTTTTTTGTCACGTAAAAAACTGAAAAAAACTCACACTTGAAGGCACACCTTCCATGGTGGATTTCTTTTTGGCTATTCCTATAGCATCTCGAATTTTGCCAGCAAACTGACTGGATTCGGGAAAAACCGCACCGAGGGATCTGGAAAAAGTAGTAGAGATTGCTACAAGTACACTTTACATGGTGTAGAAAGACTTATATATATACATATTATGTAAATATTATATCAACAACATGGCGTTGCAGCAATCTCCAAGACACTAAGGTTGAAATGATTTCGAAGTACAAGATCGCCTGCGAGGCAGCGTTGTGGTTGATACACCCAGGATGAAAAACACTCTGCTTGTCCACATCATGTTCAACCTCAATTGTTTCAAGGTAAAAATCTTGAAAAGAGATCTTTGAAACCACCATCACTAGCCTGCTTTGTGTCATGTTTTAATCCAATCCTCCTCAAGCTAATACAACCTTGGAAAAAAATACTACTAGCCTCACTTTGCTATTTTGAAGATGCTTTTTTTGTGGAATCTTTTGGGGATGTAAAGTCCCGTGACTATTTCAGGGTCAGGTGTTTTTCTATTTGTGACCTTTTTCTTCTGGGTGAGGTCGGCGGTTGCAAGGCTGGTTGGAAGTTTGGATCAATGGTTAGTAAATGGATTTTAACCCCAATATATCCCATTTATAGGTAGGTTGTAAGTTATAACCCACTTACAAACCATTTACTAACTTCCTGGGACATCCAAGTAATCTAATAATTCACCAACCCCAGGTTTCGGTCCATTTGTTGGAGTCATTTTTTTCCGTTATACACCACCATCACCATGCTATTTTGTAATACCTGAAGTCACCGGGGCGGTGACTTAAAACTGTGACATCCTGTTTGAATTCCATGCTTTGCAGGCAGCACTTCTAGGGGTTCTGGCAGTTCTAGGATTCATAGAATGCAATTTGCCAAGATGAGATCTTGCAGGAAGGTCCAGTATCATGCGGTAAAAAATGGTTGCTTGGTTAACAAAATGCTGGATTGAATTTGGAGTGCTACCATTTAATTCCCAGTGGTCCTTTTTTGGTTTGTGGCCACTCCCTATTTTTTTGCAAAAGGCATTAGTTGTCATCATCACATCGTCACAGTGTTGATGAGGTCATTGGACGGTCTGCTCCGGGGCCTTGAGAGCTACTCGTCCGACTTTGGATGCATCTGCAACATGGGCGATGCCCGAAACAACCGTGCAGAAAATGATCGGTGCAATAATCATCTTCCTGATGGGTGGGGCTACAAGCTGGGCCCCGGATCCAGTTATAAAATGGAGTTATAAGTTATAACCCAAATAAATGGCCGAAAATCAATGGGCAACTGGGGTTCTTACTACCCTACTTAAAAGGGCCCTTTTTTAAAAACCTCCATTTACAAACCGGATCCAAAGCCCACCTTGTAGGGCTGAATGACAATGATCAAAAAAGGGTCTTTTGGGAAAAAAAATGGGGTTTGAAATGGGGAGGAATTATACTAAACCGCGTAGGATCTATAGTAGCTGATTTTTATGGTGGGGTCCAGGGTCATACTTCAATCTAGGGAACCTCATGATGTTTACTTGTCAACATCTATTTGTAAGTCTACTAAGTCGAATGATAAGCCAAAAATCATCATTCTTTCTTTTAGTTCCACAGACTCTGCCCAAATTAAAAAAACTTCACCAACCGGGATTTTCCTGAAAAAAAGCCGGGGTCCCTTTCCCTTTCTATTCGCTACCAAAACTGAGGTGGACGTTTGTGTGACGTTTGTTTCCTCACACAAATTCGCAGCTCCAAGCGTCACCATCTTCACGAAGAGTTTTCCAAGTGCCTGGCGAGAGATTTTGCATCAAATCAATCCAATTCCCATTCCCAGCCCGGTAGATCCACCCATCCAACAGGGAAGTTGATTTTTTTTACGCCACCATTTTAAAACTCCAGCATTTGCCTTTCTCCCATAATCATGGTTCAGTGGAAAATGGATGTATCTCCAATATTAGTTTCCTTTCAAAAAAAGGTCATGTTCCACTGAATCTGGAATTTATAGGATGATGCAGCCTCACCACTTGTACATCCCTCAAATCCTGAAAATTAACATCTGAACAAAAAAATACATCAAATTTAGTCATAGTTTTAAAGGTAGTCACCCATTTAGTTTTCTGAAGGCGTATCATGTTTTTTTACTTGTTTACCGTAAATTTACCTGTTTTTTTAAACACATCTTCAACTCACATCTTCAGTCATTTCCAATCCAAAAATGACCTCCCTGAAAGTGGCATGAAAGGCTACTTCCCTCCATTGTCCCTTAGTTACAAGGTGAGCCCCTACCAGTTACAACAAATGGGGGCTTATAAGTGGTCGAACATAAATGGGTAACTAGAGTTCTACTCCTATACGGGGTGATAACTACAACTCCATTGAACAAATGGATCCGAGGCCAATTTCCAACCGGCACTGGTTGGTGGTTTCAACCCATTTGAAAAATATTCGTCAAATTGGATCATTTCCCCAAGTAGGGATGAAAATAAAAAATATTTGAAACCACCACCTAGGGCAGTGTTGGAACGGTAGCATCGCTGGGGAAATTCCGATGAAACAAAAAATCTTTACAGCTTGATACGTTTGGATCTAACCCCCGAGGATGCAATGGTGGAATCAGTCAGGTTTATGTATATATATTATATATAATATATTTGTAGGATTCTTAAGGGGGGGGTGTTCAAGGGTAGGGTGCAACTGGGGAACCCTAAGGATTCCTAGGGGGGATTGGGGAAGATTAGGGGAATCACCATCCCTCCCTTAAGAATCCTATTAGATAAATTTTAAATTATCATATAAAAATCCAACCCCAAAAAAAGTGTAAGGGTGGTGACTAGAATCCTGGATTAAGGGGTAGATCATAGATCTATATAACGATATGGTTTATAAGGATTCCCGAAGCTAAAAATTTGATAATCCTGTTGGTGACTGTTGCCAGTAGGTGGTGAACCTCCAAGAGCTTTCCACCAAGCCACTGACACATCACACAAAAAAAATATCCAAGGTTTTCCCAGCAAAATTCATGAACATTTCATTCCCTACCGTTGATGGCTGAAATCCGACATGCACCAGTTGAGCTTGGTCGCTTTCTCCCATTATTTAAAGGGGTTTCATTCATCCCAGGTGGTGCAGGACTGGTTGGTGGTTTCATCTGAAAAATCTGCTCGTCAAATTGGATCATTTCCCCAGGGTTCGGGTTGACAATGAAAAATGTTTGAGTTACCACCAGGTAGTTATATAATATATTTTAGCTATCCAAAGCTCCAACTTTTTCCCTTCCAGCTTGATGAACGAATAAGTTGCATATATCTGTAGTGACATAAAAAGACATTTGAAACCACCACCTAGGTTTCCTTCATCCCAGGTGGTTAGCCAGATTTCTGAACCATCAGGTCCAGATATGTCCCCCATTTTTTGGGACCGCAAACCTCGATCCAAGGGTTGGCCGCAACTTCCGGAACTAACCAACCTAACCTCAGGTGGCTGGATTTTCTTGTGGATGTTTGAGGTTGAACCCTCCCTGGATTTCTAAAAAAAAACAGAAACTATAACTTCAGGTAAATAAGCAACCAAATCCTGGTGGTTACTAGCCTTTTTATACCAATTTCTGTTGATTTCTGATGGGTTTTACATTGGAAATCCTGGTTGTTCAATACCCCATGGTGGATTTATACCTTCAGGTGGGTCCAAAAACCAGTTATAAATGGGGTGAAATAATAACAAAACCATATAACTGGCCAAATATGAAACCATCAGCAATGTTCCAAGATGTTGGATTTTTGACAAGGTATACCCCCGAAAACTAACATGACAACCATCAATAAAGATATATCTCCCATTAAACATGGTGGTTTTGCATTCTCATGTTAGTTTTCAGGCAGGGTATACCTTACATTTAACATTCGTAAGCGTGGCGTTTTTGGTCGTGAAATCAGTTTTGCTGTTGGTTTGTTTCATCATTCACTGGGTAGACTTTATGTAGTCTTTTAAAGAGTTACGATTATGGCTCAAAAATCATTACACCAACAACTCATGTTTTACATCCCTGGGGATCCAATCACCTCCTCAGAATGGTAATTTAACATAAAGACTATGCTGAGGAGGTTTTTCTGAACATCCCAATCATTATATATAATGAGAATATGATTGGATGCCTTACTTGGAGGATCATCCCAATTAGTAAGTAGATAGTAACCCCCATTTATAAGCCATTTAGGCGATTTGGAAGGGGAATAACCCCAATTAGGGGACTTACTAACCATGGTTATTAACCCTAGGGCATACTAAAAAACGCCCCAACTGACAAACCCGCAAAAGGAAAAACCGAACCCCATCCAAACACCAAAACCTCTGACACGCCCAAGGGACAGGATGCCAAGAACCATACCCAGCATGACCTTCTCTCGACAGATATGCCGAAAACATCCATGGGTTTTTGGAGAAAACCCCAAAAATATTTTGTGAAAGCAGACTAGTTCAATTTAATGCAGCAGGGTCAAAATCAAGAAAAATCAAAACTCATATAGTTTTAAAAAGTGTTATAGTTATAATGATTTGTTGTAAGTTATAAGGTCAACTGACTCTTTGGATGGATATATCCAAGATATTGAAGAAATTACTGTTGTTGTAAAGTTTCAGAGGAGCTACCTTTTCCGAAATCACACTCTTTACCATCTATACACTTTCAGGAAGGGTATGACTTTCATCTCTGATATGTTTGTGTTCCATGCTTGTTGTGTCACCGTGTGCGAACTCTCATAGGGAAACATCGTGGGTAAAACCCTTGGGAATGGGGGCCCCTGAACATGCAATCAACCCCACATAAACCTTATAAAGTTGGTGCCATTTATTGGCGGGTATATCTCCATTTTAAGGGGGTTCAACAGTACTACCATGTTCCCTATGAAAAACTCCAACCTTAGCAACCCACCATGTTCCCGAAGAAAATCACGAATCGAACCTGAAAATGGCACGGCCCAAAAGGAACCCGGAGATGACTCCGAACTTGGAAACCAAATTCTTTTTAGGTTCCTTTTGTTGAACTTGGCGAGTGTACACCCTGGAAGATTAACGGCTAGAACCTGAGAATAGACCCCTGGAAAAGGAAAATCATCTTCCAAATCATCATTTTCAGGTTCCTTTTGTTAATCTTCCGGGGTGTATCCCTTTTTCAAAACAATCAGCTACCACTATTGACTATTCCCCCCTTTTTTCCCTCCTGAAAAAGTCCAAACGTCCCCCCCTCCCCACGACGACAGGCCCGAACCTGTGCATAGAGGGGAAAACGACATCGACATCTTCTGACCACCGGTGAAGTTTCCAACTTTAGTGTGGAAGCATTGCCTTCGCGAAAACTCGCCGTTTGCAGATGGTCCAACACGTGTATAGATGGTGGACTTAGTAAGATATATATATATATACATCATAAATGAGAAAACCCAAACCAAATATCAAGAATAAAATCATCAAATATCACGACCTACCATCCAAATATATCCAAATACCAATAAAATATCAGAATCAAAATAATATCAATGAGAGATACCATCAAATCCAGTAATCCGTGGGTAATCCCTGGGGAATCCAACGTAAATGGCCACCGAAAATTGAGAAATTTACCATCAACAAACCTCGCCGCCTCGGCAAATAATCCGGTGAATTTTATGGAAGGTCCACTCAAAAAGATCAAAATCTCTTCCCCAAAAAAGTCAAAGACCATCAAAATAACCTGTTTTTGAAAAGGAAAATCATCTTCCAAACCTCCAGTTTTGGGTTCCATGTTAATTTTGCAGGGTGTACTAGTTGGTGCTTGATCTAACCCATCTGAAAAAAATATGCTCGTCAAACTGGATCATCTCCCCAAATAGGGAAAAAATAAACATGTTTGAAACCACCGGGTAGATCCAAACATATCACGTTGCAGAGTTTTTTTCATTTAGGGTAGGTACCCTTCCAAAACGCCTTAAGGGACAATGGGTCAATGGGTATAGGGGGATACACTCCCTGAAACTAACGTATCGCACCTCAAAATAGAAAGACTGGAAGTTTGAAGATTCCGAACTTGGAATCTCCAACCATTTTCAGGGTGCCAAAATGCTGTTCGTTTCAGGGAGGGTATGGTCATTCATCCAACCACCAAGTTTGGGTGTTTGCTTCAAGGGCCGAGGTGCCGGTTGCCCCCGCCATGGGAGTCAACTCATCATCCCGTCGGCCAAGGGTTTGCGTCATGGCCGAGAGGGACGGTGGGGAAATCGAAGCGAAGCGCCGGGAGTTGGGGCCAAGGAGTGCTGCGGGATACGGGATGTGTGTGTGGCGCGGCTGGCGAAGCGTTTTGAGGTTTGGTGTTTTTTTGGACACATGAAATGACACAACACTCGCGGAAGTTTCACATGAGCAAAACGCCCCCTGTCTGAAAAGTTACCACCAAAACCCAAGAGGAATGTATATAGTCTTCTGTAAGCATCATTTTTTCAGGGGCAAACTTGCTGTTAAACTTCGGGCGGGTATATGGTTGTATGACAAAAAATACAAAAAAACATCAGGGCATCATACATGTACACCATGACCCCCCTGAAATTTGAGATAGACCATTAACAATTTTATAGCAATATTTGAAAGGAGATTCACATTTTCCAAAACCATCATTTTTGATATCTAGGTCAATTTTTTGGAGTGTGCCTTAAATTAACACATAGCACCTCGACCTTAAAGGCAAATCATGTTCCGAACTTGTTCAAATGTAGGTGCTATGTTCATTCATGGGAGACGGAACCCCCTGATACCAACGATCCGCTTTCGAGCTATTAATGAATACATTTTAAGAAACATGAAGGGTGGAGATGATATAGATATTCCAGACAAGGAAAATCTGCATGCATGTTCCATTTGTCATCCATCTCTCTCTCTCTCTCTCTCTCTCTATACATATATATTTAACTACCTGAATCCTCCAAGGGTCTGAAATTTTAGCCCCTTAACTTAATCACCAAAAACAGGCCTGGGCCTGGGGGCTGAAATTTGACACCCTTGGAGGGTCTAGGTATCTCCAAAACGGCTATGACGAAAGTTACGTCACCTCAAAACAAATATTAAGGACACCTCCATGATCCGATCACAGAAAAGGTCAAAGAACTTTGTTCTCAGCATACGAAACCTCACCCTCTGGTAAACTAACATAGCAATGGAATGTTCAATAGGAAATGCATCTTCATTCAGGGCCCATTTTCCAGCCAGTTAGAATAGTTTATCCAGAGTGTATCTGGACAAGAAAGATCCCATCAAATCACTCTTGGAAGTGCGGAAAGGCCTGCAGTTTTTTAGCCCATAAGCGTTCCACTTCCAATTCCATGGAATTCCTCAGAATGGAAAGGCAGGGTTGGGCGATGTTGGGTCCGTTGTTTGTTTGAGGCAACGAGCAAAAATTGAACCTGACTATATAAATTCGAAGAATCGACGATCCCAAGGAACTTTTGATGACTTATCGTGAGATGATGAGACCAATATTGTACCAACACCGGGACAAAACGGATGCAAAAAAGGTGTTGCAGTGAAAGAATATGAAGCCGTTTATGATAAGCAAAACCACTTGCATGCGTGATTCATTGAGTGATTCTACCAAGTTTGCTCAATATTCAAGGCAACTTCACAAAACAAGTGGCTCATCACAAAAAAACAACACATTGATTCCCAAAGCCCTTTAAAGTAGCCAAAGCTCAGAAAAGTCCAAAAAACAGTGAAGATGCGAATTCCAAAGGTCTCATCCACTTACACTCCATGGAACAACATAATATATAATCATACAACATATCCCACCCGTGGAAGTTAGACAAAACTTCCAATGGCCAAACATCTTAGAAGGGGGATTTGTGACGGGCCATCGTGCCATCTGCTGAGGGAAGGTATGATGTAGATGTCACAAGGAATGGGTTTGCGAAGCTGCCTTTGTCTTGCCTTGCTCATGACCCCAGGTAGGTCCAAGATACTAATGACAATTTGGGTCCTGCCTAAACACTCGTTCACAGTGGATTTTTGTGAAGGTTAATAGAGATCCCTTCATCAAAATGATGGAAGATGATTTTTCCGACTGTCACAGAATTTTTGCAGGCCACAAATAATATTCAATGGTGGAAACTACAGTTTCAAACGCTCCATGGTCCATTGCTATACTAGTTTACTGGAGTGTACAAGATTTCAACAAGATATAAAGAAATAAGCAGGTAGTACAACAGCCGTCGATCAATCATCAGCAACCCAAACATGAAAACGGCTTAGGTAGCCAAACTAACAGTGGAATCGGAAATGATGCATTTGAACAGGAGACCCAAATGGGTCTGAGACCCTGCACACCCACATATTCTCTAATCTTCCTCCTCAAATCTTACCATAAATAATGCTGTCAGAAGTATAATCAAAAGGTTTCCCCAAGTTCACTTTTGGGATCTCGTATACCCAAAAAATACCCACATGACATAACGTGTTTTTTGGGGGTTGATTATTAAGGGGCCCCCATTCCCAAGAATTTTCCCACCATTTCCCCATATTTCCCACCATTTTCCACGTGGTTCTCACGACTTTCAAGGAGCTTGAAGCGATTGGCATTCCTTCGGTCGCCGCCTTTTTGGGGTCCGAAGGTTCCGAAAGGTCATGGGGGAGTGGTAGATCGAAAGCCTATTACTTTCCATGAAGTACCGATTGTTTAATGACAGGATCCTTATAGGTAGTGGTTTTTTAAAATATCCCTAAAAGACAACATGTCATTAGTGTGAATCCCCTATATCCCTTAAACAACCAGGGGCCTTTTTTTCATTGCTCTTTCTACAAAGAATGCTGTAGGTCCGTAGGTTGTAAGCAGGCATCATTTTTCTAGTAGATCGAATTTATATCTAATGGTATCCTTATCATCCACTTTTCACAGGTTCTCGAGAACATCATCTTGTTAGCGCACTGACAGATCCACATAGATTTGCAGCATCTGCGACTGGAAAATGTCCCAAGAGGAACCAAACAACTTGGGCAAAATCTACCTGCGGATTCCCTATAATGCAGTAAGATAGGTCTGTCAAACCAAGAATTGTTCATGGCCACTGTTTACCACAACAAAATAATGATATATTTGAATATGTTTCGATGTTCAAGCCAACTATGTTGGATGACTACAAAAAAGTGAGGTAATGAAAGTGTTGATTGCCCAAAAGGCCTATGCCAGAAAAAAAAAACCTTCAGAGGATAGTTCTACCAGCAGGATTAGAATCCCGTAAAATGGTAGTACCCCCTGAAAACTAACATGTCCCCTGAAAATCAATGGTTGGAAGATGTATTCCCTATTGAAACAGTCGTTTTTTTAGGGGATATGTTAGTTTTCGGGGGTGCATTTATTCTGTCAAAGTCCTTGCCTTCTAGGGAGTTGTCATACCACTACCAGCATGTCCTATTTTTTTCAACCAGGTCCAACTTGTCGAACTTTTCCCCAGGCCACTGGGGCCTGTCTTAGGCTTCCGTGGATCCCCAAGTAACTTTGCCAGTTGAGTGTCAAAAGCACGGACCTTCCGGCGCTCAAGGATCAATGGTTGTTAATAGTCCATTCTAATGCCTTACTTCCTCGGGAGGGTTGTATATTGGGGGTGTATACCCCCCAAAGAAATAAGGCCTTTAACTCGCGTTTGACAGGCCCTGACAAATGATGATGACTAATAGGGGTGGGGTGGCTGACATTGCGGGGGGGGGGCATGCTAATCTTAGATTCCCATGACGTGAGGATACAATCATGACTGCCAGGTATCGTTCTTTGAAAGGGCTACCTGAAAATCTTCTGTTTACATCCTGACGATTTAGCATAGATACCAAACATGAACATTCTTTAAAGGTACCTCCTTTCTAATCATGGTTCTTTTCTGTAGTTATGTGAACTCATAGGGTGAATAGGCTTTCTAAAGCGAACATATTCAACCTAGCATAGTATAAAAACCCTCAATCTTACAGATAATTCTACACTGGCAACTACACCTCTGAAAACAAACATGACACTGGAAAATCCCCATGTTCAATAGGAAATACAGTAATTATATCTTCAAATGGTGGGTTTTCCATTGTCATGTTCTTTTTCAGGGAGTGAATCTCTGGAACAAAAAATCCTGAAGAAGGCGTGGAATGTAGGCATGATCTTTAAAAAAGCGGAATCCAAAAAGAACTAGATTGGCAACTTGAGGTAGGTACCTGTTTGCCTTTAAAAGAAGGGCAGCATAACCTGAAGGATGGTTTGCCAAACCTTTCGTAGCACAAAAAATCCGGGATTGCAAAATCCCACGTAGCAGCTTGGCTTAGTATCTGAATGAATTCTACTACAAAAACAAGGATGGCGAACAAAACAACAGCCTCACAATCCAAAACAACAACTCAAACCGAATGCTTGCATAACTCATGTCATACATGTGTATCTATGTATCTATGCATGTATTTGTGTATCTATGCACGTATGTGCATGAATAGCGATGGATTGAAGCATTTCCTATAAACATTTGAGGTGATTTCTCCACAATGGTTGAATGACCCAGTTGAAATAATATTCTCATCTTACAAACTGGGCCCCGAGCCGATCGTTATAAACGGAGTTATAACTAACCTCTACAAAATGTCCGAAAACAAATAGGTCACCTTCCCTGAAATTAACAGCAAAAGCCCCTAAAAATGGATGGTTGGAAGACTTATATAATCCTTTCCTTTTGGGTTTTGGCCTATGTTCAGGGGCGTTAAATGTTAGTTTTACGGAGTGTAACTGGGTTATAAACCTACACTGATAGAGGTTATAAGTGGCCAGTTATAACCCCATTTATAAGTGCCCGCCTTGTAGCAATCGAGGATGTTGTGGAATCATGTTTCGCCAATAATGTGAACCCCGAATAAATGGGTTCACCCCTCTCTGTTTAATTTAGGAGATTCTGATAAAATGACATAAATGACTGAATAGAATGGGAACCCCCAAACTAAACAAACAGGAGATGACTCCAAGGTATTTCCGGGACTCCAAGGTTTCATATCACAAAAAACTTCCCTTCATTTTTGAAAGTGAAAAAATTCACATTGCTAAGCTCCGTTCACACCACCCACGAACCGAAACGGTAACGTATGAACCCCGTTTGCAACCCTCACCTCCCGCAAGACCATCTCCACCACCTTGCGTGGCTCCTGTGCTTCGCGCACCTCGTCATAATATGTCATAATGACATGCAGTGTGGCCCAATACTCTGGATACCCGAGTTTTTGCCTATAATGGTTGGTGGTTGAACCAACCCAATTGAAAAATATTAGACTGATTGGAAATCTCCCAATTTTGGGGTGAAAATTTCACAAAAAATGAAACCACCACCTATAGTATAAGCATGAATAACGGGGGTTGCGGAGGCTTAGCACCCAATGGATCCCTATTGACATTCCACACTCTTTGACGGTTTGACATCGTGGACTTCAATAGGCAAATCCTTGCCTTGAAAATCATCCCTGAACCTGACGTTATAAGCAGAACTGACTATTGATTCCACAAAGCTTACACCCCCGAAAAGTAACGAATTGATACCCCAAATAGCCATGTTTGAAAGGGGATACATCTTCCAAGCCATCATTTTTAGATATTTTTAGTATGTATGTTAGTTTTCGGGGGTGTAACATTGGACTTAAAGCTACAAGTCTTCAAAATCAATTTCCAGGCATCAATCTTGACATTGGAAAACATGTATATAGACTAAATATATAGAGATTTCCAGTGCGCAGTGGTAGTGGTAGCCCGAGTAATCCACCACCAAACATACCTTCTCCTTGTGGAAGGTTTTTTCTAGGATCCGAGAAAAGAAAGAAACGTCACTTATCCCTCCGAAAGCTTGTTCACCCCCACTGCCCCCCCCAACAAAAGGCAATCCCTTTCCATGTTACCCTAGGGATCCACTCACCTTCTGAGAATGGCTTCTGAGCATGGTAATGGAACCTAAATACCTTTCTGAGGAGGTGATTATACACCCTAATCATCATCTTACAAGGTGATTGGATCCTTAGGGTTAGTTATCTTCCAGCATGCATGGTATACATCTCCACTTGGAGTATCATCCCAAAGGCAGGTTCAGTGGTCAATAATCATGGTGAATTTTTAAGTCCCCTTAAGGATCGGGTGATTTTGACCGCTTCGACATGGCCATTCATGGCTTATAATCCCTAAATGGCTTATGATTCCTAAATGACTTCAACTAAATACCTAAATGGCTTTTAATTCCCCTTCATGGCTACTGGACCATATTGGTGATTCAGGGGACGAAAAAACTATGACCACTTCATTTTGGGGAAACTTTCGGAACATCTCGATTCCACTAGGGACCCCCCACCGTCATCCAGTTGCGACTTTGCACAGAGTTTCGGAAGAAGTGTGCCAAACGTTGACCGCTCATGGTCGCCTTAATAGGGAAGCCAGAATGGTGTGAATTTCTACCCTTGCTCTTGGTCAATGTCAAGTAATTGCTATTTTTCGCAACCCCCACAAACAAAAATAACTCAACCAGCGGCAAACTGCCACATCTTCTTTTGTGTTCATAAAACTGCTCAAAATGAGTGTTTCAACCTCTTTTGTTTTACCAGACGTTGTTTGGTTTGACCAGCCAGTGATCACCTTCCACACACCCAAAGAAACTCAAAGTCACATAGTGAGTAATCACCAGTTGCGATGCGTGACGTGTTGCTTTCAGCACCTAGGGGGTGTTTGGGGTGCCAGGAGAACAGCGTGCCATAAGGTGCCAGCAAGGGGAAGTTATGGAATGCCGTGGAAGCTCAAAATGACCCTCCTTGACACTACAAGGTGGGCCCCTACGGTTATAGCCCTTATAAATGGCCGAAAATAAATGGGCAACTGGGGTTACAACCCTACTTATAGGGATTATAACTCTATTTATAATTGGTAGGAGTCAAATTGTGTGGAAGTTGGTAACATGCCAAAGCATGACTCATGACTCAAAGTACTAGTACTGAGATACAAGTATCAACAACCTATGAGGTACATCTGCTTAATTTCTCTAATTTCACACTGATGCTCATTTCGTATAAACACCAGAACTGAACAGGGATGACCAATTTAACTGTGATTCTCACCAGAGTTATGATCAAACTTTGGGATGAACATTTCCCAAACCAGCGATGTTTTGTCGCCATGTCTATGGTTGGATGTGGCGACACATCGCTGGATTCAAGTTTTTCCAGGTCAAATGTCGGCATCATGGATGTATCCGATACGACAGCTGGAGAGTTGCTAATGGCTCGACAGAAAAACCAAAAACATTGCCCTAGAGATCCTGGCTCACCGAAACTGACAATGTTAATGCTGGTTGGTGGTTTCAACCCATCTGAAAAATATTAGTCAATATGGGAATCTTCCCCAAATAGAGGTGAAAATAAAAAATCCTCTGACAAGGTAGTTGGATCCCTGGGGTTGCAAATTAAGGAAACAACGTAATTAGATCAAATATGAAGCCGTTGTTTTTTAGAACCTTGATTATTCCCACCAAACATATCTGACATGAAGCAGTTTGTTTGGACGCAATCCAGAATGCAGAACTCCGAAGCCCTCCTTCCCACAAGAGAAAAAATAAAAAACGCAAAACCCTTCATTACACATGAACACTTGGATGGACAATGCATAGTTCATGAAAATAGAATTCTTCCAATGATGTGGAAGATGGATACTTGCAACTCACAAACATCAACTTCTCTCCATTCTTCTGGGCAATTTGTAGTATACTATAAATCCTTAACCTAAATGTTTCGGCCATTTTGGGAGGGATTCCCATACTAAACCACCCTTTTTGGATCTTTTTGGGGTGACCAACCAGCAGGAAAGGTCGTTACAAATTGCCCAGATTTTGATGATTCAATCTTTTCCCAACTGCTTGCTTCTGGCACTGTGGCGTTGGGTTGTAATTCTGAGGAACTTTCACCTTCGAAGAGATCTTTAGCCACACCCCAGACCTGCGGGAACTGCCATCATAGGGAAACGTTGGGTACTCTTGGGAGACTACCCGAGATATATATCCGGTACCAACATATACCACCTATATATGATAATATATGATATATGGGTTATATAATGGTATAGGGCAATATGGGGCACTATTTTGGAAACAACTGCTAGGGTACCCTTTGAAGGGTACCGAAATTTTCCGTTGGAATAGCATACCTACGTCTAATACCTACGTAGTTGGTTGGTTCTGAGGGAATTCGGAATTATGATTATGAAGTGTCAAAACAAAATGAACGTAAACAACAAGCATCAACTGAGCAATGAAAAAACTCCCGGTTATTCAGGGTATACGGGATTATACTAGTTATATAGGGATTATAATAAACCATGATTAAACAACCAGCAAAATGGAAATTAAGAGGGCTTCTTTCGTGGCTCAACTAGTTCGTTCCTCTTACTTGACATTTTCCTTTGTGGATATATTCCATTCAATCTGGTACTTTTTGGTCGCCAAATCGTTTTTCCCCCTAGCAACAAAAAACTGAGAATTGACTACCCTGTGATTTGGAAGATTCTGGGGCTCCCCAATTAGAAGTGGAAATAGATCACCCCCTCCAAATCGCTCCCCCAATTACTCACAGCCTAGATTGAAAAAACAAAAATCTCCATGAGAGATGTGCATCTGGGTGTTTCCAAAAATAGTGGTGCCCCAAAATGGATGGTGAAAATAATGGAAAACCCTATTGAAATGGGATGATTTGGGAGGAAAACCCACCATTTAAGGAAACCCCCATCTGCACATCCCCCCCCCTCCCCGGTGAAATCATCAAATTCGCACCTTGGAGATGGCTTTGACTTCGAAATGTCGACCCACACGTACCAATGCCAAGGCAAAGACACCACACCAATCTAATGCCTCGGTGCTGTAAAATGATGCAACATCAAAGATATTTTTGTTGGATGGTGTTGGATGATTTTGGTGGGAAATTGATGGCAGGTACGGGATTCTTGGGTACATCGCATTTTAGTTCAAGAGGAATTATGATACTTGATGATGGGAATTGGAATGTTGAGGTAAGATTTGCTTGGGTGAAGGGTGAAGTGCCATCAAGACGAAAGGGGTGGGGTTGCATCCTCCCAGCCATCTGATTTTCATTTCTGGTACATACCCATCCTACCATCTTAATCACGTTGATGCTTCAGTGGAGATCATCATTGGTTTGCTTGTACCGGAAGCATCACATCATGTTGGAGACAACATAGTTTTCTTAAACATAGAAAGCAAGAAAGAAAGAAATAAAGAACAACTGAAGTGTTTTTAAACAACATCACCCCCGGGATTTCAAGGAAATACGGGTTTTGTTCTCCTTTCCTTCTTTTGAATTGAAGTGATGCTTTATTTAAAAACACGGAGGAAGAAACCATCAAACCCATAGCCAGTTTTGTTGTTTCACCAAGTTTCTGCGACGACTTTGCTTGGCTCCGTTTCTCCAGCCTTGAGTTTCACATGCGTGGCAAGGCGTGGCGATGGCAAAAGGAACCATGGTGGTTGGCGGTGGTTTCACCAAACATTTCTACGGTACCAAGAATAGAGATTTCCTCACCTATATAAGCCGTATTCAAACCCTTTGTGACTTTCCAGTATCCTGGTTGGTACTTGTAGGACTGGTTTTGGTATAATCCTTACAATAAGCATGTCTAAAAGCCGTAAAAGCCGGTGTGCAAAATTTGCATCACTGCTCCAGAAATACTGTCGTTCATGCATATTGTTCCAACATGGTCTAACACACACCTTAAGCAGCACGGTACTCATATTCAAACAGTGGCTAAACAATGAAATGCGCCGTTGCCAACCATTACCTAAACTGATTCCCGGGAAGAAATTAGGCACTTAAGTAAGGCATATGGAGTTCATTTCATACCCTTCTATGGTGGTTTTTAGACGTATTCCCATTGATTTTTTCACCCATACCTTCCACCAAAGCGTTCCGAAGAAGAGCAACCAGCAACCTAAAAACCTCCGGAAAACTCAACTTGAATCCTTGAAACTTGAGCATGTATCATCTGCAACTATGAAAAACCTATACTTCCAATGGCAAATCGCCAGATTTCAGCTATCAACCGTAAGAATTCCCTCTTTTGGAAACACACCAAAATTCAGGCCCATTTATTGGAAAGATTCCATTACAAAAATTACTCTTTAGGGACCGAACTAACACATCCCACCTGGGGAAAAGGTGGAATCATCTTCAAGAGTGCCTTGGGAAAAGGATGTGTGTATTTTAAAAATATATATATATAATATATATATATATTATATATGTATATTAGTTCACTGGAGGGTACCTCTTAGGATGGTGTGCAGTCAGCTGAGGTCGCCATAAGTTGCTGAGTCAGACGTTGCTTTTTCGAGCCGCTGAGACGCAGTTTCCATGATTACAGCGAGGTGCATTTTGCACCACGACCAGGCACAGGGGCGGCAGGAATGGTCTTCCCCTATTGCAAAAAAGGGGTCCTATGCCATTAGATGATTATCCCAGATGTGTAAAAAATGTGAGTTTTAAGCAGTAAGCCTTGGTGAACATCACTTCCAACTTTGGAGGATTACGTATTGGACCTATCTGCAGGATCAGGTTCATATCCTTATTCATTTAGATAGCACTAAATAGCTGACAGTAAGCACCGCAGTTGCCACCAGCTTGTCAGTGGCAAAGCGGGCCAACAAAGACATGCAAGTACCTGTTGCTGGTTCAAAAATCTGGCTAACCAGTTGAGCTTTTCTGAAGCACTGGTAGAAATAGTAATTTATCAATATCAAAAGTTGGCCGGAATTCTTCCATCCACAGAGCGACCCAAATGTTCAGAATGAGTTTGCCAAATATGTAGGCATTTCCTGGTTCCCTAAGCGGAGCACATGATTTGCATCGTTGAACCCATCTCTAGCTGGCAGTTTTCAACCCGTTTGAAAAATCGTTGTCAACTTGGATGAGTTCCCCCAACGTTCGGAGTAAAACCAAAAACAAACAACTTGTGAAAAACCACCACCTACAAATGGCTGAATCATAAAACCGAGGCCCTCTCTAGACACTAGTCAAAAACCCTCAGAAATTTTCAAACATATTTAGCTTGCTAGCACTAGGACCACTAGGCGGGCATGATGAAATACCAACTCTGTATAGATGTGTTGCACGTGTGTTAAAAAAAGTTACTGTATATGTTACCTTCCAAGACCATTGTGTCCAAAGTCGCCCCTTTTGCCTGTTGTGAAACCCCAGAGCTTCCAGTCGCCTTTATATGCCGCCGCCACCCCAGCCTTTGGGGGGATGGAAAAAAACACCTTGAAACATCAGAAAATGTAGATATACATGCAATGATGTATATATGTATATATGTAAATATAAATATCAATATATATATATATGTGCGCGTATGTGTGTGTGGTAAATGTATTATGTGTCGTGTTTGCATGTAATCTTAGATCTAAGATATATATGATATGTGTGTGTGGGTGTTTATGTGTAAAAAGAACATGTGTACAACTGCAGAAACGCATACATATATATATATATATAATTACTTATATTATCGACATGTGTCCAACAAAAAAAGATAAACATATACAATTTCTTGCCAAAATGACAGGGTATTTAGATGCAATCAACATATGTTGAAGTTTTTTCAGATCATCTGCAGAAAATCCTATAATATATATATATATAGAAAAATGCAAAATGCGGTAATTATTATCACCTGCAAGTACATACTCACAGCAGGCAGTGGAAGACTCTTTTGGGGGGGGATTGAAAAGGTGTTGCAAGAACCGATCCCTCACGGAGTTTGGCTCCTTCAAATTCAGACCCCTCACAGCAGGCACTGCAGCACGATCTCTGCGCAACTCAAACCATGCGTGTGCCCAGTATGAGGTGTCAGGGATGTCAGGTGCCCCAAAGCGCATTTCAATCCTCAGTTTTGAAGTGGAGTAGATTTTGAAAAAGCACATTCATTTGGAAAAGACGGACAGTCCATCAAAGAAATCAAAATGATCTATTAAAATTAAAATGCAACACCAAACAAAAAGATGTCCGGGAGAAAAACATATATACATTGATTTTTGATGACTAAATTCGAGAAAAAAAACTCAGGCATCCATGTATCATTACACGCTGTGATCGTAACATCACTACTCCAAAACAGCCACATTTGATCACATTTGCATAATTTAACATAATGTTGCTAACATTTGCCACAACTTTTCCTGGAAACAAATATAAAAAATATTTGCTCCAAGTCACGTGTTACTGTCTCATGCTTCCAAAATTCCATTCACCCCCCCCCCAAAAAAAAAAAACTTCCCATGTTTCCCGGGTGATATGTTTTTTTCCGCGATGAAAACGCAAAAGCCAAGTCACTGATGATTGCTTGTTCTTGGTCAAGTTCACCTGGGATCATTGGTTGCCATTGGTGGGGATGTTTTTCTCGTCTGAAACATCCCTCCCCCAAAAAACCCGGAAAAAAACATGCAAAAGAATCGGACATTGAACATGTACCAGTTCTGGAAAGATTTGTGGGTATTCAAATTACACAGCATGATATAGGATATATATAAAGGGCTTCTTATCACAACTACCATGAGGATGGTGAATGGAAGCTTGGTTTAGTATAAGCCAAGCTTACTCAACCGAACCTACCAATCAGATTTCCCAAAAGCTTCCTCATGATTTCCAAAAAGTTTCGGAAAAGAAAATCCAAAGAAGAAAGTTCCAACACAACCGTCAATGGCAACACGACATCCAGGGGGCCCCCCAAAAAGGAGAAAGTCTCATGTTTATCCACTTCTTAGTCAGTCTCGGAGTCGTTTTTTTCCATTTCGATTGAGCCTTGCTTATCCCTGTACGTTGGATATATCCCCATTTTTGAAAAGTCTCCATTTCACCTGGATTTTTTAGGGGGATTTCACAACCCCAAACAATTCATAAAAAAAACTCATTACTCCCCTGAAAACTAACATGTGCCCTGAAAATCGATGGTTGGAAGATGTATTCCCTACTGAAATGGTCACTTAGGGGACATGTTAGCTTTCAGGGGTGTAAAAACTCAGCTTTTCCAAAAAAAGAAACGTCCTCACCCCACTTAGCAAGTTTTTAGTAACCCCGTTGTATAGACCATTTAGGAGGGGAACAATCCTACTTAGGGAGGCGGACCATCACCATGGTTATTAACCACTGAACCAAGTCATGGGATGATCCTCCAAGTACTTCCCAGGTGTGAAAGGTGGGAAGTGTATCGGAGACTGCTTGGAGGATCATCCCAGGATGAAGTAAGTGGTTGATGACCATGATAATCTTAAGTCCCCTAAGTATCCCTAAGTAGGGTTGTAGGACCCCTTCCAAATGGCCTAAATGGTTTATAACTCGGGGTCACTAATCACTTACCAACCAGGATGATCCTCCAAGTGGGCGTCCTACCTTTAAGTTTTCCCTGAGTTTTCGAACTTTTTGGCTGAACAAATTCTGATTGATCATCTTCACACAACCATATAAAGTTGGAACATCTCACATGATTAAAACCACCAGCCCATGTTCGACACCCCAACACAAAAAGGTGAAGAAAACACTTCTTGGTATTGGTTATGCAACGTAGCCATCAAACAAAATTCCATGTGTGTGCGTGTTGAAAGTTGATCCTAATTTTCATCCATCATTTTGTTTTTGTGGACAAATTACACCGTCGTCTTCCTTACAAGGTGGGCCCGTCACCAGGTATAAGTAGGGGTCCATAACTCCGATGATATAGGTTATAACCCTGCGGAAACCCACACTTATAGTTCTTGTTTTCACTCCACTTAATTACTCGGGCCCATCTTGTATGAAAATGTGTTCCCGCCGAAGTCCCTAGGGAGCAGCGATCAAACCCCTATGCCATTCCATTATGCTGGTTGATTAATACTGTTGGTTGGTGGAAGAAATCCTGCACCAGTTGATGGGTAGTTTACCCCATTATTGAGAAGGGGTTTTATACATCCCAGGTGGTGCAGGATTTCTGAACCATCAACAGTAGGGATCCTTATAATTTATAATGGCGTATTATAATCCCCATATAACCGGGCAGTATAATCCCCTGCAGCAAATATCAGGCAATAGTTGGCTGTACTCCTACCAACATACCCCTATGGGAAATCCCTATATAAGTCCTATATGGTTATAATCCCCAAGAATCCCTAGAGAACATAATCAATTAATATATAGATAATAAAAAAACCATGGGTACACTGTTAAGGGTACACCCAATTGTCCCTTAAAAATAACAAGGATTTTGGGTTGCTGCTCCAGTGCGACCTAGGTACAGTCTCGCGCTTCAGCACGTGCAGCAAAGTCTGAGAAGACTCCAAGATCTTCATGTAAGCTGCCTACAAATCAGCTGGAACAGCACGGCCGGGGGGTAGTTGGGGGTGACCCATCATATGCCTATATGATTTTATAGATGTTTGAGAAGTAAGTGAAGTAACTACAAAATAGAATAGTCCAAACATAATGGATGAAGAACAAACAAATATAGCATTGGTTCCACCACTGAATCAAATTTTGTCTGCTACAAGTAGTTACAGACTATTCATAGAATATTGAATACAATAACTAGTTGGTGGTTTCAACCCACTTGAAAAATAATAGTCAAATTGGATCATTTCCCCAGGTAGAGGTGAAAATAAGAAATATCTGAGTTGCCACCACCTAGATAAGTAGTAAATGTATATTACTAGTATATATATATATATATTGAAAATAGATTAATTGCTTTTACAAAACCTTTCTTTTTACCTTGCTTTCCCTTCTTAACAGGCATTTATCCTGTCCCAGGATGCAACCATGGAATCCAGTGAACCTTATACTGAAAATGAGCAGTAAACTCAGTACTGTATAAGTGCTATTTGCCAACATAAATCTGGGTATATATACCATTAGAATTCACCAACCCAAAGTAAGTAATTTTTGTTGAAGCTTTCCAGTTTCCCCTTTCTAAACCACTGAAATCGTGATTTTTGTGCCTAGACCTATGTGAAGATTGCATGATGGTGTTGTTTTCAGTGTAAAAAATCATCCTCTTTACTCTACCGGGGAATACCTACCAGTTTCATGTCATGTGGCCTTGCCTTGGTATGTCGCCCCCCTGTTTCACCACTTTATACCTTCATGTCCACATCATGTAACTCAAGGACCGGACCTCCGTCTCTTGGATGGTCTTGTCATATTCGTTGCGAGCCTTGCCAATGGTGGGGCATCATTGGGATGCATGGAATCTTGATATTGTACCCTCTGGTAAACTAACATGGCTGGCTGGAAAATGGACCTGTTGAAGATGTATTCCCTATTAAAAATGGGGATTTTCTATTGCTATGTTAGTTTACCAGAGGGTATATATCCTTGAGAAAGAAATACCTTCCCTGAAACTAACAGATTTTTGCACCTGAAAATGGAGGGTTAGAAGATGATCCTTTTCTTTTTGGGGCCCGGCCTATTTTCAGGTGCGAACTGCTGTTGGTTTCAGGATGTTTCCACATGTTTCCAACAAAAATTGGGCCAGTTCAAAACTAGTTGGTGGTTTCAACTTAACCCAGTTGAAAAAACATGCTCGTCAAAATGGGTTCATCTTCCCCAATTTTCGGGGTGAAAATGAAAAAAAATCTTTGAGTTGCCACCACCCAGAAAAGGAAAGGATCATCTTCCAAGCATGTTTTTTTTTCAGGAAGGCCATCTTACCACTTCTTGGAAGTCTTCGGGAAAAACTGGCAACTCATCGGGGATTCCACTGCAGGATGAATCGAATCTAGTTGCCTGGAAGATTGACCATGAATGAAGGCAGCCATGTGACTTTAGTAGAGGGTGCTAGCGATAAAGTATCAGAAATTTGGCACTTGCCGCCAGAAACCAGAGATTAGATGTGCTAATGGAGATTTTTGATACGGCTGCAAATGATTGATACCTGAAGGAACGCTTGGAATCCACCACGGAAATTTCACATAGACACCGAAAATAGGCATATCTAATGGCCCATCATTTTTTGGTATCCATGTTAAGTTTCGGGGGGTGTAGTCTTAGTTCCAAAAACGACCGATTCTGGCGATCCCTTCAGTACCCCGTCAATTATCATTTGGACGGTTTGGCTGCCAGTAACGTCGCCATCATGGCGGCGTGATTTTCCATGATTTACCTTCTGTAGTGCAGCGCCTTGGGCCTGCTTGGTGTTGGACAAGAACGGGGGATGAGAAACCATGGAAAAACCGACCAAACTTTGCCCATGGGTAGGATCGGGAATCCTTTCTATGGATCATCCTAAAGACCATTCTTTGCTTTGGTCTTGGACTTCCAGGGTATATGGTTTTTACATCACTGCAATTTTGTCAGAGGGATCTATTCTTTGCCACCATATTCACAAATCCCGGATTTTGACCTGCTCCCCCCGGAAAACCAACATGATATCCACCATAGAGGATGACTACACCCTGGAAGATTAACATGAAACATTCAAATCACCCATTTAGAAAGGAAAATGATCTTCCCAACCTCTATGATTATGTTCCATGTTAATCTTCCAGGGTGTACTCATCTGCATGTATCCCACCAATATCTCCGGAAGCAAGGGAACCTGAGTCTTGCGAACCAGACTTTCATTCACCTTCTGCAAGCGATCCGTCAAAATCGAAAGCTCCTGCGAGGTGGGTAGAAATCGCCAGAATGGGGGTGAAATATGTAACCCTTCCCTAGACATCCATGGCCACCTCCTGAGGTTCGGTATTTGGACCCCAAAAACATACCCCAAAAAAAATCAACAAAAAAAAAACCTTCGAACAGAAGGTATTTGGATGTATATAGGGCTTATAAAATGGCCGAAAACACATGGATAACTGGGGTTCATTGAATCATGGAAGCTACAACTCCATTCACAAATGGATCCGGGGCCCACGGTGTGAGTGTGGTGAAGGAAGCCTTGTACCCCAATAGGGGGCCTGGCTTCCTCCAGGGAATGATCCTGAGGGCCGAAATTCACCTACTTGCAATCCTCCAAGGGAAGCAAACTCAATGTCTATCACAGTTTGTCTGGTTGGTGGTTTCAACCCCTTTGAAAAATATTAGTCAAAATGGGAATCTTCCCCAAATAGGGGTGAACATAAAAAATATTTGAATCCACCACCTAGTTGTGCATTTCACCATTATATATTTACAAAGACCATCCCAAACTCATACAAATTCATTTGAAAACTTCCCGCCCCACAAGCAACACCCAAAATGACATGCCCTTAAATAGTTTAAAACCATACTATTTCATTGACAGTAGCTTCGCATATGTCATTTACATACATTCATACAGCGAACATCATGAAACACCAACCACCTCCACCGCATCCTCAACCCTCATTCGCCTTCTGAATCTTTGCTTTATCTTCTTCTTCCTTCAGAATTTGACGGTTCAGTTCTTCACGTTTCTCACGCAGATCCTGTGGAACAGAAGCTTGGCTGCTTTGTTTGGGGCCTTCACCAGAACTTAAAACATCAGGCTGGATTGAAATGCCCAAGCAATGAGATATACATTATACATCTTCCATCTCTAAAAAAACATACTTTCCTGAGGTCTAAGAGTCTGCTCTTTTGAATTGTCGCTTTAACAAACCCAGACCATCAAACCTAACATTCGGATCCATCCAAAAAATCTTCACATTTCCCACCTGAAGATGGTTCAACCAACAGCGAAAAACACTGGAAGATTAACGGCTGGTTCACCTACAGCCATTCACCCCATGAAAAGAAAGGAAAAATGATCTGAACCATCCACCTCCATGAGGACATGTGCAAAATGCTAATCTTCGGGCGGTGTACTTGGATCTCCCAAGAAAAGTTAGGATCAAAGGTTAGGATCAGGGGGGTTATATCGTTATCCCCAAGTAATACCCCATTGATAAGGAGGTGAAATCATGCGCCATTGATTCATTCTACCCTTTCCGGAAACGATCACATATCCCACCAAACACGGGAAATCTCGCGAAAATCATCATCTTCAAAAATGGACGACTTTTCAGGAAAAATATGTTAGGCAACCCAGGAGGATACCTTAAGGTCAAAATAGATGGCACAGGATACTCAAAAGGTAGATTAGTAAAGAAGGGTCCTTCTAAACCAATATGTAGGGACTGTGACATCTACTTTTTAGTTACTGTATAACCATTGGAGTCCTAAGTTCCTTCCTGTCCGGGACATCCGACCAGGGGTGAAGCCCCCCAGACCGCCCGAGGAACCTGGATGGACTTCACCAACTCATTGTTGTAGTTCTGCAAGGTGGCGCCCTGGTGCTGGCTTGGGGTTGATCTATAGTGAAACCTGGTGAACCTTAATAGGTGGGATCCCCGGTAGGTAGCATATGAATTTTCCAAGTGGCAAGGACTATAAGTGGTATATAAGTTAAGTGGTGTATATATATATATATATATATAAATGCCTATATAGGATCCATGAGACCATTGTATATTTACCTGCATGAAGACCGATAAAAAATAAACAGTTTCATGTAGGTAAATATTTAACAGTCCCATGGATCCTATGGGATATGCAGTAAATATAATAGATGATATCTAGAGGTGGTGGTTAAAAAAAACCTTTGTGGACAATATTGAGTCAAATCTCAAATTGGCTCATATCCTCCAAATTTATCCACATGTTTGAGTAAAACGTGTTAAACAAATATTGTAGCATGCTGCTCAAGGCCAGTTGTGCTCGTTCCAGCCAGCTATGTTTTTTTTTTCGGTCGATGAAGTGAGACACAAATGGACCAGAATCACAAATTACACTCCCGAAACTAACGGCAAAAGTTTCTGAAATGAGCCGAAACCCAAAAGGAAACTCATCTTTGAACCATCAATTTTCAGCTGCAAGTTCCGGCCTGAGATGCCATGATGTAGAGTCAAAGAGGTCGCGAGAGCGAAACGTTTGTCACTTGAGCACGAAAAAGGCGCTGCCAACGTTCCACCATATTCCGCACATCAAAGACATCTGCCACAGCCTGGTGCCCTTAATTTAGAAAGAACATCAAACATCACGGGGACCATATTTTTTTTGGCCAAACCGCAAGCATCCGCAAGCATCCACACGATGCAGTTAACAGTTCAATCATGTTAAAGAACTGACTCCAGAATTATGTCTCCCATACCTGGAATCAGCCAAATGATTCCTAAAGGGTGTCAATGTACCATCCCTTAGGGTTTAACTGGTACCCCAATTAAAGGTGCTGATATATTTGCATCAAGGTTTTGGCATCTGCGGCATCCCCCAGCAAATATGGGGTAAATTGCATGATCCCTATAGGAAGTGGCTGTTGATTTCAGCTGGCCAAGCTGGGTTGATTGGACAATTTTGCTGATCTCTGTAAGGTTTTTGATGGATTTTTGTATTGGAAATGGTAGGTTTTTTTTCTACTCCCAATTGGAAAAAATGATTGCGACCGCAAAAAAAAAAACACTTTAGCCTGTAGGCACTCTTGGAGGATTCTGAATAATCATGAGGCATGACCTCATTTCTGTACATCCCCAATTTGGATGTGATTTATCCAGTCTGCCTCACATTTCAGGAGTCATATTTCGACGCGACCTTGTTGTCAGCTTCCGATTTCTGACCTGCGTTTTACCAAGCCTGAAGGGTACAAGGTGGACCCCTATTACTGTAATAGAGTTATAACTATAGTATATAAGTTATAACCCCTACAAGTAGGGTTATGGCTAACCCCAATTACCCATTTATTTCCCAGCCAAATTTGTTGTTATTTCACCCTATCGTTTAACTGGTAGAATCGGCCCACTTTTCTCCTGATATCAGGACCGATTGAGGCGGCGAAGCCAAGCAACATAACCCCGACACAGCTCCACAAAGCTGCTAAAGAAGGCAGAGAGCCTTAGTGGTTTGTCTTGTAATATGTCAAGGAGGTATAGCCTTGGGGGAGGAAAGTAGATACCCCAAAAAAAAGGTCATCCCCACTTGGCTATGCAGGGCTTACATAACAAAAACATATAAACAGAAATATCCTTTCATCTTTCCATGATGGGAAAAAAACCTGAATTACTTCAGATTGGGTAGGGAATTCCTACCTGCACCCCCAAAAAAATTGGTACTTTTGGAATTTTTTCTTCACCGAGCAAACTTCCATGCCACCACGGAAGTCGGGCTCCGAGGGTTCCTGTTCCTTCCGCTTGAGGCTTCTTTTGACATTACCACGATTTTCCTTTCGTCGATCATTACCTGCTTGGTGGTTGAACCAACCCATTTGAAAAGTATTAGATAGTCAAAATGGGTTCATCTTCCCCAAGGATCGGGATGAAAATAAAACATTGTTGAAACCACCACCTAGCTACCCCCTGGGAAAAAACAATCATAGCTGGCTGGAAAACCTCCCCCATCTGAAAACAGGAAATACATCGACTCATTCAGGGGGCCATTTTCCAGCCAGCTACTGTTGATGGTTCAGAAATCCTGCACCACCTAGGATGTACAAAACCCTGTGAACAATGGCGGGCTATGCTACCAATCAACTGGTTAGCCGGAGTTCTTCCATCAACAGTATCTTAGCTTTTTAACGGAGTCTATGTTTCAGGAATATTCTGTTCTGTTTCCAAATCCTTGGCCTGTATTACCCTGACCATCCAAGTTGTATTAATTCCTTAGCATCCACAGAATGCAAAGTTTCACCCTGGGTGCAAGAGAAGGGGCAGTTCGGGCTGCAAGAAGAAAACGCATGTTATGCGTTTGGTCAACCTAAAACATCCTAAAACCTACCCCCTCCTAACGGTTAACCCCCCCCCCCAGAAATAGCCGACCTTATGATCAGGGCTTAATATAACAATTAATAAAGCCGGCTATTAAACCCTAATTTCTGGGGGGGTACGTTACGTTAGGGGTGGTAGATTGACTAGCCATGAAAATGCCACCTTTAGAACCCCTGGACCAGGTTGACCCGGCTGCGCATGAAGTCCACGAATGAGTTGTTGATTCGCTGCCTGACAGAGATTCATGTTGAACCACCACCACCACCACCACCACCACCACAACAACAACAACAACAACAACAACATGGGCATAAATGAATATGTATGTATATATATATATATATAGGAGGGCCCCGGGAGCTGCCGTATACAACACCCTGAAATTGAAGGTCAATTTTCCACCAACCGACCAGAACCCATCAGTCTGACGCTGGGTCAATACTATGGTGCGAGAAAGGGGGCAGAAATTGATTAAATACACATTGAAAAACAAAAATTGGTCGCCCACTGTAAAATTTGCCGGATGGAATTCGGTATGGAGAATAAGACAACAATTTGTAGGATTTGCAAGGATAATTCAAGCAAAGTTGGATTGGTGCTGTCGATGTTGGTGGTTTCATCTTGGTGCTAGGCACCTTAAACCAATTGGCTGACATCCAGGTCGACCATCAGAAGGACAAGCAACGGCTAGTTACAAACCTAAGATAATTGCTAGGAATGAATGGTAGGAGCTAGCTCCTAGCCATGGGAATCTGAGGCAGATTCCCCCCTCTGGTTAATAAACCGTTAATCAGCCCTTGGGGGCGCCCCTTTTATAGATTCCCATGAGGAAGAAAAAACTCCCTAGAACTAACATGGAACCTGAAAATAGGCGAATATCAAAAGGAAACGATCGTATTCCAACCATCCATTTTCTGGGGCGAGCTGTTAGTTTCAGGGAGGGTATTTGTTTGATGTTTGGAGTTGTTTCAGGTCATAGGGAGAAGGAAGATATTCAGATATTCGCCCCAAGGGTTCAGAAAGAAACCCCCCAAAAAAACACAGATTATCCGACCCTGATACCCAAACAAGCCTTCTTTATCTCTTGTGCCACTGGAAAATACTACCCCCCGGGAGGGCATCGTAAAGGACATTTCAACTTCATCTTCCAACCATGAATTTGCAGGGCCGAGCCGTTAGTTTTCAGGGACGGTAAAACCTCTCTAAGCAGCACATCACCCACAAACACACAAACAAACACCTCACCACAGCAGCGCAATCTGTCACCCTCCCGAAGTTTAACATGGCCACTGAAAAGTTACCAAAACCCAATAGGAAAGGATCGTCTTCCAACCATCATTTTTCAGGGGTTATGTTGAACTTCGGAGGTGTATCTCGTTTTTTTGTCCGGCGAGGGCGCGGCCGTCACTCCCTTCACTTCTGTTGCAGGACCAAGGGTGGCAAGGGTGCCGGCACGTCAGGCGCCACCATGGCCATGGCATGGAAGGCACCTGGATTCCGGAGTGGAGAAAACCCCACAGGGGAAGTGGATGCCAGTTGATGCTATAACTTCCTGGAAAAAAAAACCTAACAGAAGCTGAAGCACTAGGAGAAATTTCCATGTTTTTTAAAAAGAGGATCTGTACATCTGCAAATGCTCCAAATTTTGCCTACTATCTTTAGTTTCTACTGACATATCACCTTCAACCTGACTTTACCTCACCTTCCCCCTGTGGCCGAGTGTGCCTTGTTCTGCCTGCCTGCTATAAACAGGCAAAGAGTCATCGATGGATTTGGCGATGTGAAAATATGTTTCAGCTTTCCTCCGGGAAAGAAGGTGCTTCGTGCAAGCGAAGAAGTTGGGGTGGGCTGATTGGGGGGTGGTGGGAGTTGTCGTTCCCAACACTGACATGAATATCTAATTTTGCAAAGAAAGTATGCCTTTTCCAAACAATCAAATTTGCAGGATCCAGTTTTCCGGGGAGTGTGCGATTGATTGGTTGGGGGGAATTTGCCATGTAGAAGCTTGGAAACAGTCAAAGTATCATGGGGCAGATAGAAAAAACTCCCGAACTTACATCTCATTCTGAAAGGAAATCTCTTACTAAACAAGCATTTCGGTGGCTACCTGGGGTTTTGTAATTGTGGCATTCGTATTGTTCATGTTCTTCATCATGGCCATCATCATAATCATCAGCATAATCATCATCATCATCATCATCATCATCAAAATCATCATCATCATCATCATCATCATCATCATCATCATCATCATCATCGTCATCATCATCATCATCGTCATCGTCATCATCATCATCATCATCATCATCATCATCATCATCATCATCATCATCATCATCATCATCATCCTCATCCTCATCCTCATCCATCATCATCCATCATCCATCATCCATCATCCATCATCCATCATCCATCATCCATCATCAATCATCATCATGCCCACTCACGACATTCCATCATCAATGCTTTATCCCGCAGCAGCAGCACCACACTGACACTAACCTAAAAAACTACAACTATGTCAACCATTGTCAACCTATATACATATGACGATGATAAATCTGACACATCAGTAGACAGTTCATGGGAAGTCATCCCATCTGGCCAGGCAAATACATCATCTAGCTACGCTGGATTCCTGCAACCCATCCGTCCCCATTTTGAGCAGGCATCAGAAAACAGGCTTGCGCTCGTAGAGAGCAAACGATTGATAGACAGAATTGTTGCCCAGTTGATTTTCAAGTGCAAACTACGTAAATATCTCATGCATATGCAACTAGCGTCTTGGCAATTCCAATTGGTTTTCATTTTTTCCCAAAGTATATCACACCGCTTTAACTGCAGTCCTTTGTAACTCCGCTTTTCATCAAACAGATCAAAGGTTTGTGATTCTCTCTCTCTAGCTTTTAACCCATGCACCCCGAAGCTCAACATGTGAAAACCACAAAATGATTCTTTGGAAGATGCTCTGACTTTACACCCTGGAAGATTAACATGGAACCTACAAATCACCCATGAAAAGAAAGGAAAATGATCTGAACCAAACCTCCATGATTATGGTCCAGTCATTAATCTTCCAGGGTGTATTTCTTCCAAAAAAAAATGCTCCCTCTTCATATTTCCCATTATGAAATTGTCAGGGGTTCCGGGAAAGAAACTCAGCCCACCGAAAGGGTAAGACAATCATCAAGTCCTTTGGTCCCGGGGATATGTTGGTTCCCGGTTCCCGAAGTATTGATTCACTGGGGACGTTTCGGGACTGGACCCACCCTTATCTTCTTGATAAGATTCTATACCTCCCCCAACCAATTCATCGTCTTTATACACGGACTCAAAACACCCGAAACAGGATGCACTGTAAAAATCCCAGCATTTTCACCGAGCATCTCATCTTCAGCCTTGGCGACGTCAACCGCTTCCTTTGCTCGTTCCTGTAAATTCTCAGCTTTCCGAAGCACCTAAGCTTGCACCAAACATTTCTACGGTACCTAAAATGGAGGAATCCTCACCTATATCTCACCTATATAAGCTGTAGGGATATGGCGTATGTGAGAGAAAACCCGCCACCAATTTAGCCAACAAGATAAGGTTCAGTACCTCCATTTTAGGTACCTGAAGTTCTTGGTGATGTTTTGGATAGAACTTGAAGATTCTACTGATTTGGGTACAAGAAGATTCGTCCACATATGGTCACCTTTTGTATGGCAACAGCTAACCACTGCAAGTTGTTCCGGAGAAAACTTCACATTTGGACCATTTATGCCTGTAAGCAGGAGGTTTGGAACGTTTCCTGACACCAGTCAAACATTAATGGATCTCATGGTAACAGGAGTCCTACGAGGTGCGCCCCTTCGAGTTATAAACGGTGCTATGTGAGTTGGAAGTCCGGTACTTCCAACTGAATCTACTGACCTTGACATGCAAAGGTGGTCAATTTAGTCATGGAGATGTAGATTTCTATTTTGCATTGATGAGGTACACCCGTGAAAACTAACACGACATTGGAAAATCCCCATTTTCAATAGGAAATACATCTTCAAATGGTGGATTTTCCAGTGTCATGCTAGTTTTTGGGGGTGTAAATCATGTTCACCCCAACCATCCAAGATTATCCAAGCTTGGCAAGTTGGAAGTATCTCAAAGGCTCAGGAACCCACTCATGATTTTTTTCCCTACAACATAGTGTTTGATGGAGTATATCCTGGTACCAACTTGCAAGGTATAAAAAACATGTATAAGTATAAATAGTAGGGATTAACTACCTATATGAACTTTTTTGCCGTGTTTCTGAACCATCAACTTCACTCAAAATTTCTTCAGGTTCACTGTGCAAATGGTGATCTTGGGCTAGATTTCACCGAAAAAACATGCATTATAATTGTACATGTTGCAGATTATTGTAATTTCGGGGGTGTATAGATTTCTGTTTGCAGATTAACCATCCTTTCTGGTTGCACATGTGTAATTATAATCAAAAACTCTGCAACCAGAAATTATGTACCCCCGAAGTTTAACGCCTGAAAACAATGGTGGTTGGAAGACGACGATCCTTTCCTGTTGGTTTTTGCTAGCTTTTCAGGGCGATGTTAAACTTCGTGGGGGTACATGTTCATTTTCTTAGGCTTCCAATTAAAAAGCAATTCCGCCTTTTTCAGCCACCAACGGCGGTTGATCAACACATTTGCAAACCAACATGTTTGTCAAAATGGATTAATCATCTTCCAATGGAAATGGGCGAAAAATACCCCCCCAAAAAAATAAAATAGAAGACACCACCTGTAGGCTAATTTAAGTCTCTGTATATATATATATATATATACATATCCAACTTAAGGTAGTAACAATCAATGAGTAGTATTTTCCTCACCACCACCCTCAAAAACAAAAAAAAAAACAACCACACCCCACCTGCTGTGCTTTGGAATCATCCGCACTGCGTAGCTCTCGCCATTGCGCTGCCTCTGCCGACAAGGCTTTGGCGCTTTGCTCCGCCGCCGCGGCCGCCTGCGTTCGAATATCACGGGGGGGATTCAAGCTACTGTTGATGGACAAAATCCTGCACCGCCTGGGATGGATAAAACCCTATGAGTAGTGGGATAATCATCATCCTTGGTGGTGCAGGATTTTGTCCATCAACAGTATTGCATCATGACTTACATCATGTCATCATGTCATCATGACGAAACCCTCAACTCCAACGTTTGAATCTGGAGGTCTATCTGGGCCACACCTCCCTTTAAACCTTTAAAACCCTTGTCGTGGATGCCATTGGGCCTCAAGATTTTACTGGTTTTCAGGGCAGGTTTTTTAACACCGAGGTCCCTTTTTGGACCGATCACGGTTCGGCCGTTTGTAGAGCGATGGGTAGGTTTTTTTGCCCAACGCTTTGGAGCATGAAAAAAATCCAGAGGAAATTCCAGAAGGGATGATGATGGGTTGTTGTTGTTTTTTGGCCGGCCAGCGTCTGAAATACTCACAACATGTACCTTGTAATATAATATATATAAAAAATAATATATTACATCTATCTATTTATTATGACTACATAGATTATATATGATTATATGAAGAAATGATTTGGGTCCTGCCAAAAACACTGTAACAATGGATTTTCCAGGTTGATCAAGGGTCAATTAGTAAACTAGCGTGAAATGGCGATTATCGCTTTCCCATCGTTTTCCCAGGGCTTTAGGCAGGCCCAGATATAGATGATATATGATGACTATAGCGTCGCCATTTGCCATATAGTCAGCGATCTCAAACCAAAAAATCGTCATGATTGGCCAACAAAAAACGTCAAGATGGTCCCCTGAGGGTGAAACGAGAGAAGCATTCTCTAGTTGGTGGTTTCAACCAGTTTGGAAAATACTAGTCAAATTGGGAATCTTCCCCAAATAAGGGTTGAAAATAAAAAATCTTTGAAACCACCAACTAGAACATGTCCGACCGCGCTTTACCTTTACGCCCCACATCCTGCTGTCACTTGGTGACTCACAGGGCTTATAGGGCTTCCAGGCTCATCATCAGCCTCTCCCGTCAACCAACGGGAAATGCTGCGTAAAGGGCCCAAGTCTGGTTCGGAACGATTCGAGGGTCGTACTTGATACCTCATTCGCCACAAAGATTCAGCCTGTAACGTGTCACTGTCCACACTTTTATCCATGGAACTGGCAGGATCATCCTTCCTTAGGAAGGAAATGCCATCCGTTTGAGGATTCAATGGCTTTATAGGGATGAACCAATCATAGCCCAAACCACCAAGGATTTGTTCCAAATTCGCCTGGCGAAAACCTAAGTCGTATGGATTGTCCATGTTGGCATAGTTGTTTTCAATGGCTGTTCGATTGCTGCAGGCCAGTGGAACATGAGTATAGAGCACAGGGATCAAGAGCACTAAGAGAAAGATGGCCATGCCTTCAAAAACGATGAAGGCCATCATATCCTTAGATCAAATCCAAACTGAAACGAACACTTCGCTGAGAATTGACCATCCGAAAAGGAAAATGAATCATATGTCATCAACTATCAATTTTCAAGGGCAAACTGTTAGTTTCATGGAAAGTAATTTTCGAAAATCTTCCATCCAGTTGGAAACCCCAACCCCATGGTCCTGAAGAATGGCGAATCTTGCAGCATGACCCAACCGGACCGCAGCAAAACATGAGGCACCTAATCCCCTGCCCCAACAACCATTAAAAGTTGCATCTGAAAGCGACATTGCGTAGATGCAAATTTGAAGCCTTATTAATCATAGATATTGGATATTAATAGATAAACGGTATATCTATTGATTTATTTACTTTTTGGTTTGTTTGTCGTCTATCTATTTCTATATGTATATATATCTATCTATTTTTGTGTCTACCTTTACCTCTCTAAAACTATACTATATCACTATATCTATCTTTGTTCAGAATATCGTTCCTTCTAGTCAATCTCCACAAAAAAAACATATCTGCTATGTCGTACCTTACTTTACCTTCGCCACACGTTGACCTTATCTTGTATCATAAGATACGGCCGCATCGCCAGGAAAAAAAGTCATAGATCACATGCTTAACCTCTTCTTTTCACTGCCATCCCTTGACCCTGGACACACCCAAATCATATTTAACTTGTGTTTCTGATCAGGTTGTGTTAAACGTCCTCCTTATTACACCACAAAAAAACATGTGAATTACTGGATTACCTTTTTTTGCCTGTGAAGGTGATATTTACCCAGCATCTGTCATCTGCAGATTCGCCTGCCATAGCGGGTTTTCCACACCCAACAGCTTTTCAATCACCATCACGAACTCCGGCACAGTGCTGAAAATACCAATCAAAGAGCTAAGGGTGCCATAGATCAACAGCTGTAGAAAGAATTTATAGTTCCCCAAGCCAACACAATTATTAATCCAAGGGCAAAAATGATCCATCCGCAAGATGCAGCAGCCAGTCACATTGCAATGATGACTTCGTTCGGGTCGTGGCACGTTGCACTTACGACAGAAGGTTGCTTTCCCTGGCGCCCATCGTGCCGAGGCAGAGGCCGTGGATAAGGCGTTTCCCACCTCCTGACAAAAGCTGTGCCAGGCCAAGGGTAAACGACCCGGATCTTCCATGGAGGCACGAAAGTAGGATAGCAAGGCCAGAAACCAAATGCTGTTGAAGAGAAGGAAGAAAAAGGGAATATACTCAGCCTGCCAGTGGTTGATTTTATGTGATGTTTTGGCTGGAGGGTGAATTTTTGCACAGTTTTGACGGAAATTTGCTGAGATTTGTAACAACAGGAGGTTGCTAGACACTGAAAGGGGAAAAAAAAACATGGGAAGAGTGAGAAAAAGAAACATTGCCAACTTGGCTTCTGTGAAAATGTCACCCTACTTTTAACACACACACCCACCCCAAAAAAAAACAGACTCTGGTTTCCCTTAAATTTCATCCATGTTTAATTGGCGCCATGTCTAATCTCTACCACCATTCGTCGTATTCCCCACATCAGCTGCCTTGCCAACGGCAGGTAACACACGTGCGAGAAACATCAAGTTATATGCCATGCCCTCATAGATGAAGACCGAAAATGTCACCGAAGACGTGATCCGAAAGAAGAGGGACGCGCTCAAGGTGATGTCACTACAATAACCTACCAAAAAGTCGATGATCGGAACCCGCAAAATCCAACCAATGCGGCGGTGTTTTTTTCCAGGGCAAAATGTGGGTGTCCTTGGAAGAATACCTTAGACATGTTCCCATATTGCCCAATATACAGTAAGTCATATTAGGTACATGGTGGCATACGGTAGTTTGGGGTACCCTCCCAAGGGTATACCCCCATATTTTCCCTTTGAAACAAAAGAAAAAGATTGTTGGCTGGAAAATCCGCGCGGCATTTTTTCTCACCACCGAATTCTTGGACACAAAACCCTTCTTTGAAATGCTTTGTTTATGACAAACCCAACTTCCCAATTTTCTCAGGGTGTGTTTTTGTATATGTCCATTGGGTTTCAGAGGTCTAATTCCCAGATTGGATCATAGAAGAATGATGTGTTTTTATTGTCAGGGAACTAAATAAACAGGATCAATCTCTGGGCCACGAGACTCATGAAATGAGGGTCACTCCAGAAAAGTAGATATACACCCCCGAAAACAAACATGAAACCTAATAAACCTAATTGAAAAGGAAAATCATCTTCCATCCATCTCCATTTTTGGGTTCAAAAGCCGTGAATTTTACTTTTCGGGACTTTCTTTCCGCACACCCCCTGAAACTAACATGTTCGCACCTGAAAATGGATGGTTGGAAGACTTAATCGTTTGCTTTTGGGTTTCGGCCCCCATTTTCAGGGGCGAAATGTTCGTTTTAGGGAGGGTAGAGGTTCAGGATACTTAGTAAGTGGATAGTAACCAGGGGTATAACCTCTATACATGAGTGTCCCCTAACTAGGGTTATAAACCTACATATAACCAATTACTAAGTATCCTGAACCTCTAAGTAGGTAGGTTGACCCGTCATTTGTTGCCACGTTACAATCGAAAGGCCCATCATCAGAGTCCATGCTAGTCACTAACGGTCGCACTTGATTCCCTTCTCGTGACTCACGGCCCGACATCCAGGTCGGGGGCGAAACGCTGTTGAAAAAACCACTGGGAAAACAATTTAAGATTAAGGATGAATGAATTGAAATGAGGCAAAAAAAATTGGCAATATATATGTTCTGTTCTCCAATATATACTTCAAAGATCTTTGTGATCTTTATAAGAAGACATCTTTCAGAAATAACTCTATATGGTTTTTGCCTCCGATCTGTTCAGGAAATGTATGCCCTCGAGATGTGCAATTTCAGTCTTTGATCCTATGCATGACTAGTTGGTTGTTTCAACCTTTTTTTCAAAATATGCTCGTCAAATTGGATCATGAAACCCCAAGTTGGGGTGAACATTTAAAAAATATTTGAGTTGCCACCACCCTAGTTATATATGTTTTTATTGTGCATTGCTGATATTGCTCATTGCCTTGAAGCCGACAAGGATCCGCAACGAGAGAAAGTTCATGTGCCAGGCTCCATCAACTCAGAAAATTGGGGATAAACTCATCCCACCTGAAAAATAGGGACTCCTTATATCATGGGTATTATATAAAACTCCTACAAATTGGGTTGATGAGTTTTTAGTTTATCCCCTACAAAAACATGGAAATAATGGGAGTTAAGAGCTGCTCGCACATATCTGGTTGGTGGTTGAACCAACCCATCTGAAAAATATGCTCGTCAAAATGGGAATCTTCCCCAATTTTCGGGGTGAAAATATCAAATCTTTGAGTTGCCACCACCTAGATATGGTTTGAACCCCTCCCGAAGCCTGGCTCCGTGGGACTGGAGGACGAATATGAATCCCTATCATTTGGCCCTAAATTTATGGAAAATTCCCTGAAAAGTCACATGGCATCGGAAAATCCCCAGTGGCTCCTTAATAGGAACATGTTCATTCAAGATTGTCATGTTAGGTTTCAGGGAGTAAATGTAGGTAAAACTTGGCCCATACATGGAGCATGTGGGGAATGAATGGAAGAGGATGAATAAGTTTCAAGAAGTCGAACGGATTTTTCCATCAAATTTGCCTCTTTGTGGTAGCATCCTTGTAAATAATTATGTGGGGGGGGTTCTGCTTATCCTGAAAATACCTTATATATGAAGACTATTGAAGACTTGATATTTTCATCTATCCCTTCAGAAATACCGAAAAGTTTCCCCTCCCTTAAGAAATCAGGGCCTCATAAAAGGGTGCACCTTTCTTCCGGAAAAAAAACATGTTCAAAGATCAATGGAATGATGCCTAGCTAAAGACTACTCGGTCTTTTTTGGTGGGCAGCGTGGTCCATGCAATATAATATGATATACTAAATCACATAGTAACAATACACCGTTGCCTCACCAGAATCCTAGAAATTCTAGGGGTTATACGGTTATACAGTTATACACATGTTATACTCACCATGGTCATCTCGGGTGGTTCGCTACCTCCTCCTTTTTTGGAAATGACCCTTACCCAAACCTCACCACCTTCAACCACGAGATCTGCGATACTTGTTCACAGGTCAGAAATCCCTCCTAACCTCCTGGGATATCAAATAAGCAGAAAACAGCTAGGAGAAACTACCAACCTCAACTAACCTCAACTAATTTCTTTCCCTAAGATTTCTGACCCATCGACAGTATCTAGATGGTGGTTTCAGAATTCCAAGCCAGCTGAAAGAATCTGCGCACTTCAAAATGATTCATCATTTTCCGCGACAACTTTTGGGGTCAACAAAAACCTCCATGAAACCACAATTCCACCGGACCCAGGTAGGAATTGTTTCCAACCGGAAGAAAAAACACACACCTAGTTGGATGGTTTCTTTCTTTTTTTTTGCGAAACCATAGGCAAGAAGCGTTTAGCCTCCCTACCCCTCCCGCCCCCCAAAAAAAAACACACACACACGAAGCCTGTGAGAGCTCATGGCTCCGGCGGCTATAGGCATCACGCACTTTAGTAGCACCTTCCATGGCATTACTCCAAGCTACTTGGCCCTTCAAAGCAGCTGCTGCTGTAGCCTCAGAACAAAAAAAGCCAAAAAACATCACTCCTGTTTTTTGGGGAATCCTTATTCAACAGGTTTTGTTGAGTAGCAATCATATAAAATATCAAATAATGTTGTGAATATACTGCGTATATATTATATATGTATATTAGATCTAGGTGTATAAACATAGATGTTATCTACAAACAAACAGGGTTTTGCAGAATATAAGAAACACCAGTAACCTTAAGATCCAACCATTCATGCATTTCCAAGTGGTGGTTGTTCATGGTGACGTCCATCAGTTGGGCTATATATATATATACAGAATGAACCCACCCAAAAAAACTCGATTATTCATATGGAAATGAGCGGTTAATAGGTGGGTTGGTCATGATTCATAGCACCTCACAAAAAAACGCCAGAAACGTTTAACCAACTTTTCTACATAAG